>JAMPIO010000001.1:4045180-4270062 GCA_024699865.1 Aphelenchoides fujianensis | reverse complement strand
CCAGGCCATGCCGGCGGCGGTGTGCGCGCCGGTGCTGGTGAACGAACAGACCCTGCTCGCGCCGGCCCGCACGGAAAGCCGGATGGTCCCCGCGCAATACGAATGGGCCACGCGCAACGAATTGGTGACGCCGCAGCGCGTCCATCGCCGCGTCGAGCCGGCGGTCTATGACGAGGTCGTCGAGACCAAGGTCATCACGCCCGAGAAGGTGGTGCGCCGCCAGACGCCGGCGAGCGTCCGGACGGTCAACCAGACGGTCATGACCGGCGCGCCGCTGGTCGCGACGGCCTACGGCTATCCCTACGGCGTCGCCTGGCCCACCGGCTACGGCTATTACGGTCGCCGCCGCGACGGCGGTCCCCGTGGCCTACGCCCCTGGCCACCTATGCCGCCCCTGTCGCCTACGCTCCTTACGCCCCGGTCGCCTATGCGGCGACCCGCCTACGCCGTTCCGGTCGCCTATGCCGCGCCCAATTACGCGACGGTCCAGGTGCAGGTCGTCGACAATCCGGGCTCGGTCGTCGAGGAGGTCATTCCCGCCAAGACCCGCTCGGTGGTCCGCAAGGTCCTGGTTCAGCCGGCCCGGACGGTCGAGACCGTCGAGCCCGCCACCTATCGCACCGTCAGCTATCTGCGCGAGGTCGCGCCCGCCCGCACCGAGACCGTGCAGATCTCGGCCCTGTACGAAACCCGCCAGGTGGCCCGGGCCAGCTGCGGCCAGGTCGTGGCGCAGCAGGCGGCGACCGGTGATGATGTCGGCGACGCCGCTCGCGCCAGTCGCCTCCGTCGTCGGCGCGATGGTGACGCCCGTGGCCGTCAATGGCGCGGTCGTCCTGTCGCCCGCCACGGCCGGCTCGCACTAGGGCGCGTTAGTTTATACCGGCGAACCCTGGCGGACGCCGTCAGGTCAGCCGGGAAGAACGGGCGGCTCGACGTCGCAGATCGAGAAGTCGGCGCCGCGCGCCAGTCGCGCCTGATTGACGATCGCCATGAACTGCGGGCTCAGGGTGTTGAGCACCATCACCCTGGGCCGCGCGTTCTCGGGCAGGTCGGCCAGGACGCGAACGCGGATCATCTTGTCCGGATTGAGCGGCGGATCGCCGGCGTTGAGCGCGCGGACGACGTCGAGGCCCGCGACCACCCGCCCGACCGGGGCGTAGTCGCGATCGAGACTGCGCGTCGTCTGGCGCATGATGAAGAACTGGCTGTTGCCGCTATAGGGATCGGCCTGGCGCCCCATGCCGACCACGCCGGCGCAATGGGCCCCCCAGGCGGCCACGCGGCGATCCGGCGACAGGATCATCCGCTGCTCCTCGACCGAGACGTAGGGGGAGGCCGCCAATGAAGCCCTGGCTCTCGCCCTGCGGGCGGGCCGCGATGCTGCGCGGAATTTCCGCGCCGAGGCGGAAGGTGAACTCCGGCGGAAGGTCGGGCTCGGCGCTGCGACCGCCGTCCTTGTTGTCGGGGTTGCCTGTCTGCGCCATGAAGCCCTCGACCACGCGATGGAAGAGCAGCCCGTCATAGAAGGCGGCGCGCGCCAGGCGTTTGAGTCGCGCCACGGACAGGGGGGCGAATTCGGGGCGGAGCGCGATGACGATCCGTCCCTTGGTCGTCTCGATCACCAGCGTGTTTTCCGGATCCAAGGGGATCCAGTCCGTCAGGACCAGGCCGGGCCCGACCGCCGGCGGAGGGGCCATTGGCGGCGTCGCCTGCGGCGGCGCGGCGGCGCGCGGCGGCAGGGGTTGCGCGGGGGCCATGGGCGGGGCCTGGCCGACGAGGACGGGGAGGCCCGGCGGGCTCGTCATCGCGCCGGGCGGCGGTCCTCCGGCCAGGGGCGCGGGCGCGACGGCCTGGGCCCAGCCGCGGGTTGGAAGCAGGGCGGCGACGATGAGAAATGGCAGGATGCGCAAGGCGGAGCCCCGTCCGGATAAGCTTGAGCAGCTGTAGGTCAGGCATGGTTAATGGATCGTGGCGCTCGCCAGGCCTTCGACGACGTGGGCGGGAGGAACCGTCCCGCGCGCGCGGCCGTTGCTTCGCCGTGGGCCGGGGGGCGCGTCACGCGTGGCGCCGCCGTTCTGATTGGCCGCGCCCAGGCAGGAGGATGTCTTGATCCAGTCCGTCGACGATGAAACCGCGCTCGAGGAAGTTCTGGCCTTTCTCAAGTCTCCGCCGGAGGCCGGCTCGGACGACGATGCGCGGTTCGGCGCGCGCTTGCGGCAGGTCATCGCCGCTGCGATTCCCGCCGGCGAGGACGAGGATCCCGAGGACGCGCCTCGCCTGACCCTTGATGACGACCTACGGCGCCGGCTCGACGCCCTGGCCCGCCGGCGAGCGGAGGATCATCCGTTCGGGGAGCATCCCGAGGGCATCGGTCCGACCCTTGGAATGGATCTAGGCGTGGGCGGCAAGGGACGCGCGCCCTAGGTTGATCGGACGCGCCAACTCTCCCTGGGCGGACAATCGACACCCATTTCCGGTACGGCTGAAGCTCTGCGACAATCTGTCCGGCGACACGATGTAGTCTAGAAGCGCGGCTGAATTGGCCCGGCCATACCGGAACGCTGTACCAGCCATACCGCCACGACAACCATGGGCGCACCTGTCCTTTCCAAAATGCGCGCCGTCTCACCGCCCTGTATATTTAGGACATTGTGTTATGTGAATAGTAAAGACAAGTTCTCATTGCGTCAGAAGACTGGAATTTAAAAAAGTATGGCGCGAAATTAACCGCATCTATGCATGATGACTAGTTGCGACAATCTGTCACCGCACTGGTGAATTTACAGTCTGTTTAGGCGAGAGGCCTGATCCCCCTGCGCATCAGCTCGGCAAAACGAGCGGGGGATAGACTGAATGTCGAACAAACTGAAAAGCGGCGCGATCGCGCTGATGACCGTGGCGCTGATGGCGCCCCTGGCGGCTCACGCCGATCCGGCCAAGGATATCTCGATCGCTGGCCGCGCGCTGACGTTCCTGGAAAACGGCCCGACCGGCAAGGTCGTGATGGGCATCGTCTTCGATCCGTCCAAGCCGGCCTCGGTGGCCGAGAAGAACGCCGTGATGGCGGCGATCGGCGGCGGCCTCAACGCCGGCGCGGTGACCATCACCGGCAAGCCGGTCGAAGCCGGTGACGTCGGCGGCGTCGGCGGCGTCGGCGCGCTCTACGTCACCACCGGCGTGAACGCCGGCCCGGTCGGCGCGGCCGCCAAGGCCAAGAAGATCATCACCATCGGCTCGGACGTGTCGTGCGCCACCAGCGGCGCCTGCGTCATGAGCGTGTCGGGCGATCCGAAGGTGGAAATCGTCGTGAGCCGCTCGGCGGCCGCGGCGGTCGGCGCGGTCTTCAAGGCCGCCTTCCGCATGATGATCCGTGAAGTCTGACCCTAGCGATCGAAAGAGACACACCATGAAGACGACTCTCTTCGCCGGCGCTTCGGTCGGCCTGTGCATCCTGGCCTCCGCCGCTCACGCCCAGTCGATCGACTACGGCGCGATGGAGCAGCTGTTCAACGAGCCGGTCACCACCAGCGCCACGGGCTCGCCCCAGCGGTCGACCGAGGTCCCCGCCGCCATGGCGATCATCTCGGCCGCCGACATCAAGCGTTCGGGCGCGACCGACCTGCCGACCATCCTCGGCCGCGTGGCCGGGCTGGACGTCCTGCAGTGGGGGCGCCGCGGGCGCCGACGTCAGCGTCCGGGGCTATGACCAGTCCATGTCGCCGCGCCTGCTGGTGCTGGTGAACGGCCGCCAGGTCTATCTGGACCACTACGGCTACACCGCCTGGGCGACCCTGCCGGTGCAGCTGGAGGAAATCCGCCAGATCGAAGTGGTGAAGGGCCCCAACAGCGCGCTGTTCGGCTTCAACGCCGTCGGCGGCGTGGTCAATATCATCACCTACAATCCGAAGTTCGACGACGAGAGCTCGGTCACCGCCCGCGCCGGCACGCACGGCTTCGGCGAGGTGTCGCTGGTTCACTCGTTCAAGCTGGGCGAGAAGTTCTCGGCCCGCTTCTCCGCCGGCGCCAGCCAGGAGAACGAGTGGAAGAACGACAATCCGCTGATCAGCAACCGTCTGCGCCAGGATCCGGCCCGCGTCTCGGCCAATCTCGACACCGTCACCCAGCTGGCCGAGAAGACCGAACTGCGTCTGGAAGGCTCGTGGTCCAACAGCCAGGTCACCGAGCTGCTGTCCAACGGCAGCTACTCGCCGACCAAGTACGTCACCGATTCGATCAAGGCGACGCTGGCTTCGGAGACCCGCTTCGGCTCGGTGCAGCTGTCGGCCTACCAGAACGACCTGACGGCCAAGCACATCGTGGTCAGCACGCCCACCCGCTTCGACAACACCGTGCGCGTGGTCAGCCTGCAGGACCTGTTCAAGGTCGGGGCCAAGCACACCTTCCGGATCGGCGGCGAATATCGCCACAACAAGGTCAACACCGCGCCGATCGCCGGCGGCGAGGTCGCCTATGACGTGCTGGCCGCCTCGGCCATGTGGAATTGGGCGGTGACCGACAAGCTGTCGACCACCCTGGCCGTCCGCTACGACAAGCTGGACCTGAAGCGCTCGGGGACCTTCCCCACGGGCTATCCGCCGGTCACCAACGACTACTGGGATCGGTCGATCAAGGAGACCAGCTACAACGCGGGCGTCGTCTACCGCCCGACGGGCTTCGACTCGATCCGCCTGACCGCCGCGCGCGGCGTGCAGGTTCCGACCCTGGTCGATCTCGGCGACCATCCAGCTGAAGATCCCGTCGGGTCCCTACACCATCGGCGTGATCGGCAATCCGGGCCTGCGGCCCACGATCGTGACCAACTACGAAATCGGTTATGATCGCGCCCTGCCGGCCCTGAACGCCAAGGTCGGGGTCTCGGTGTTCGCCCAGAAGTCCAAGGACGTGAAGGGCCAGCCCACCTCCGCCCAGCTGGACGTCCTGCCGACCCCGATCAGCCTGCCGCTGCTGAGCTACCGCAACATCGGCGAACTCGAAGATGACGGGCGTCGAGGTCAAGGCTTCCGGCAAGCTCGAGGGCGGCTTCCACTGGAGCGGCGACTACACCTGGACCGACGTGAAGGACCAGCCGGCCGCCGGCTTCGTGCCGCAGCAGCGTCTGGCCGCCTACGCCCAGACCACCCCGTCCTACCGCGCCAACGCGGCCCTGGGCTGGGAAAAGGGTCCGTGGGCCGTCGACGGCTACGTCCGCTTCGTGGGCAAGGCCGCCTATTACAACGCCGCCTCGGCCCTGATCCCGATCGACGCCTACGCCACCGTGGGCGGCCGGGCCGCCCGTGACTTCGGTCAGGGCTTCACGGTCGCCATCAGCGGCCAGAACCTGCTGAAGGACCGTCAGGTCCAGACGCCGGGCCTGGAGGCCGAGCGCCGCGTGCTGATCAGCCTGGCCAAGAGCTGGTAAGCGCGCCAAGGGCGACGAGAGACGAGGGCCCCGCCGAAAGGCGGGGCCCTTTTCCGTTGGGCGCTCAATCGTCCCAACCCTTGCGCTTCTTCTTCTTGCCCAGGGCGAAGATGCCAGGATAGGGGCCCTTGCCGGTCCGGTAGAGGCACCACTCGTCGTCCTTTTTGCAGTCGCCGTCGAAGGCGGCCTTCTTGTCGGGATCGATCGCGGCGTACATCGGCGCGGTCAGAGCGCGCTTGCCGTCGGCCTCGGCGCAGGCGGCCTTCTCGTCGCGGGTCAGGGCCGCGACCTTCTCGTGCCGGCAGCCGAGACTGTCGCGCAGGCTCTTGCGGGTCCCATCGCTCTCCTCGACCAGCTTGCGAGCGGTGAAGCCCGGTGGGGCGACGATCGCCGGGGGCCGGCCGGTTTGGCGACAGGCGCCGTCGGCGCGGCGACCGGAGGCGGCGCTTCGCGTCGCGCGGCGGGGTGAGCGGAAGGTTCGACCCGCGCTCTGGCGGTCGCCGGAGCGGGGGGCGGCGGCGCGACCAATTCGGCCTGGATGGTCGGCGGTTCGACGAGGTCCGGCATCCAACGCGCGCCGGCGACCAGGGCCAACAGCGCCAGGGCATGGGCGGCCAGCACCGCGGCCCAGGCCGCCAGGGTGCGCCGCAACGCTCGCCGCGAGGGCGCTCGCCAGGTTCCGATGGCGATCGCCGTGCTCATGGTCTCTCCGGGCGCTGCGGCGCGCCGTCTCGGTAGGCCGGCCATGCGGCGCGAGCGTGACCATACGGGACAACAAAAAGGCCCGGCGTCGCCGCCGGGCCTTTCCGTGTTTCAGGCTTGAAGCCTTAGGCTTACGCCGCGGCCTTCGCCTTGGCGACCGAAGCGGCCGTAGAAGGTCTCGCCCTTCTCGGCCATCTCGCGCAGCAGGGCCGGCGGGGCGAACCGCTTGCCGTACTTCTGGGCCAGCTGGTCGCAGGTCTCGACGAAGGCCTTGGCGCCGACGCCGTCGATCAGGCTGATCGGGCCGCCGGTCCAGGGCGCGAAACCCCAGCCCAGGATGGCGCCGACATCGGCCTCGCGCGGATCGGTGATGACGCCTTCCTCGAAGCAGCGAGCGGCTTCGACGGCCTGGCGGTACAGAAGCCGGGTGCGGATCTCCTGGATCAGCGCCTGGTCGGCTTCGGTCACCTTCACCGGCTGCCAGGTCCGACAGGCCCTTCCACAGGGTCTTGGGGCCATTCTCCGGATAGTCGTAGAAGCCCTTGCCGTTCTTGCGGCCGAAGCGTTGCAGCTCGACGACCATCTTCTCGATGACCGGAGCGAACGGGCGCTCCTCGTACTTGTCGCCGAGGTCCTTCTTGGTCTGCTCGCCGATCTTGTAGGACAGGTCGAGGGCGACGTCGTCGTTCATCTCCAGCGGACCGCGCGGCATGCCCGTGGCGCGGCCGACGTTGTCGATGATGGCGGGCGCGATGCCCTCGGCCATCATCTCCAGGCCCTCCTGCACGAAGGTGCCGAAGCAGCGGCTGGTGTAGAAGCCGCGGCTGTCGTTGACGACGATCGGCGTCTTCTTGATCTTTAGGACGTAGTCGATCGACTTGGCCAGGGCCTCTTGGGAGGTTTCCTCGCCCATGATGATCTCGACCAGGCCCATCTTGTCGACCGGCGAGAAGAAGTGGATGCCGATGAAGTTCTTCGGACGCACGGACGCCTTGGCCAGGCCGGTGATCGGCAGGGTCGAGGTGTTGGAGCCGAAGATGGCGGCTTCGGCCAGCTGGGCCTCGGCCTTCTTGGTCACGTCGGCCTTGATGTCGCGGTTCTCGAACACCGCCTCGATCACCAGGTCGCTGCCCTTCACGTGGGCGTAGTCGGTGGTCGGGGTGATCAGGGCCAGGACGCCGTCGGCCTTCTCCTGAGTCATCTTGCCGCGCGAGACCGCCTTCTTCAGCAGGCTCTCGGCATAGGCCTTGCCCTTTTCGGCGGCCTCTTGGCTCTGGTCGATCAGCACGGTCTCGATGCCGGCCATGGCTTGGACGTAGGCGATGCCCGCGCCCATCATGCCCGCGCCCAGCACGGCGACCTTCTTGGCTTCCGACGGCGGCACGTTGGCCGGGCGGCCCGAGCCCTTGCCCAGCTCCTGCAGGGACAGGAACAGGGTGCGGATCATGCCCTTGGCCTGGGGCGACATCATCGTCTTCAGGAAATAGCGGGTCTCGATGCGGATGGCCGCGTCGAACGGCACCTGCATGCCCTCATAGACCGCCTTCATGATGTTCAGCTGGGCCGGGTAGTTGCCATAGGTCTGCTTGCGCAGCATGGCGTTGCCCATCACGAAGACCTGGCTGCCGGTCGGGGTGTAGGGACCGCCGCCGGGAAGCTTGAAGTCCTTCTTGTCCCACGGCGCGACGGGGTCGCCCTTGGTCTTGACCCAGGTCTTGGCGGCCTCGACCACCTGATCGGCCGGGACGACCTCGTGCACGACCTTGTTGGCCAGGGCCTCGGCCGGCTTCATCGACTTGCCTTCCAGCAGGTAAGGCGCGGCGGCCATCACGCCCATCAGGCGCGGCAGGCGCTGGGTGCCGCCGGCGCCCCGGCAGCAGGCCGACCTTGGCTTCCGGCAGGGCCAGCTGGATCTTCGGATTGTCGGCGACCACGCGATAGTGGCAGGCCAGGCAGATCTCGAGGCCGCCGCCCATGGCCAGGCCATTGATCGCCGCGGCGACCGGCTTGCCGCAGGTTTCCAGCGCGCGGAAGGCCTTGTTCAGGGCGAAGCCGGCGTCGAACGCCGCCTTCAGGCCGGCTTCGCCGCCAGCGCCGCCGCCCAGGCCGCCATTGCCGCCCAGTTCGCCGAGGTCGGCGCCGGCGCAGAAGCCGCTGGCCTTGCCCGAGGTGATGACGGCGCCCTTGATGGCCGCGTCGGTCTTGATGCGCTCGACGATCTCGCCGATTTCCTTGATGACCGAAGCGGTCAGGGTGTTCATCGAGCGGCCGGGCACGTCGAAGGTGACGAGGGCCACGCCGTCGGAATCGACCTCGATCTTGAAGTTTTCCATGTGACTAGTTCCTGATCGAGAGGGTTAGACGCGTTCGATGACCGTGGCGGTGCCCATGCCGGCGCCGACGCACAGGGTGATCAGGGCGGTTTCCTTGTCCGAGCGTTCCAGCTCGTCGACCATGGTGCCCAGGATCATCGCGCCGGTGGCGCCCAGCGGGTGGCCCATGGCGATGGCGCCGCCGTTCACGTTCATCTTGTCGTGCGGGATGTCGAGCGCCTGCATCATGCGCAGGACGACGGCGGCGAAGGCCTCGTTCAGCTCGTAGAGGTCGATGTCGGAGACCTCCATCTTCAGCTTCTTGAGCAGCTTCTCGGTGACCAGCGAGGGGCCGGTCAGCATGATCGACGGCTCGCTGCCGATCGAGGCCGCGCCCTTGATGCGCGCGCGGGCCTTCAGGCCCAGGGCCTCGCCCATTTCCTTGGTCCCGATCAGCACGCCGGCGGCGCCGTCGACGATGCCCGAGCTGTTGCCGGCGTGGTGGACGTGGTTGACCTTCTCCACCTGCGGATAGCGCTGCTGGACGACGGCGTCGAAGGCCATCTCACCCATGCCCGTGAACGAGGGGTTCAGCGAGGCCAGGGTCTGCATGGTCGTGTTGCCGCGCACGGTCTCGTCATGGTCCAGGATGGTCAGGCCCAGCTGGTCCTTCACCGGCACGACCGACTTCTTGAAGCGGCCCTCGGCCCAGGCGGCCGCGGCGCGCTTCTGGCTCTCGACGGCGTAGGCGTCGACGTCGTCGCGCGAGAAGCCGTACAGCGAGGCGATCAGGTCGGCCGACACGCCCTGCGGGGCGAAGTAGGTCTTGAAGGCCGAGGACGGGTCGGTCGGCCAGGCGCCGCCGTCGCTGCCCATCGGCACGCGGCTCATGCTCTCGACGCCGCCGCCGATCGCCAGCTGAGCCTCGCCCGAGGCGACCTTGGCCGCGGCCATGTTCACGGCTTCCAGGCCCGAGGCGCAGAAGCGGTTGATCTGCACGCCGGCGACGCTCTCGGCGTAGTCGGCGGTCAGCACGGCGGTGCGGGCGATGTCGCTGCCCTGCTCGCCGACGGGGGCGACGCAACCCAGGACGACGTCGTCGACCTTGCTGGTGTCCAGGTTGTTGCGGTCACGCAGGGCTTCCAGCACCTGGGTGGCCAGGGACAGCGAGGTGATCTCGTGCAGAGACCCGTCCTTCTTGCCCTTGCCGCGCGGCGTGCGCACGGCGTCGAAGATGTAAGCGTCAGCCATGGAATGGCTCCTTCCTGCGAAGCGTGGTTCGGTGTCTTGGCGCGCCGGCTCGAGGGCCTGGCGTCGTTATGGTTTCCAGGTTCCGATCGGCGACTTGCCGAGCGGCTTGCAGACCAGGCCCCGGGCCGAGGCCTTGGCGCCGTAGATCACCCGCTGGCCGAATTCCGGCGCGGGCAGGGAACAGGCGGTGAAGCCCGAGGTCGTCACTTCAAGGTCGCCATTCGGCGATCTTGGAGCGCAGCAGAGTCTGGCACACGTCGGCCTTCGGCTTCAGCGGCAGCTTGAAGGCGCCCGGCTGCGGCCGCTTGCCGACCAGCTCGCCCGAGAAGGTCAGGGGACGGGGGCCGGGTTCGGCGCGAACGCAGACGACGGCCGAGCGGGCGTCCTGCGTCGCGGCGGGGGCCGCCGCCAAGGCGATCATCGAGAGCGCGGCGATCACAATGTCCTCGCGATCAGCAGTTTCATGATCTCGTTCGTGCCGCCGTAGATGCGCTGGATGCGGCTGTCCTTGTACATGCGCGCGATCGGGTACTCGTTCATGAAGCCGTAGCCGCCGAACAGCTGCAAGCAGCGATCGACGATCTTGTTCTCCAGGTCCGAGACCCAGTACTTGGCCATCGAGGCGGTGGCCGCGTCCAGCTTGCCGTCCAGGTGCTGGGCGATGCAGTGGTTGACGAACACCTTGGCCACGGTCGCCTCGGTCTTGCACTCGGCCAGGACGAACTGGGTGTTCTGGAAGTCGATGATCGCCTTGCCGAACGCCTTGCGGTCCTTGACGTAGGCGATGGTCAGCTCGAGCGCCCGCTCGATGGTCGCCATGCCCTGCACGGCGATGTTCAGCCGCTCCTGCGGCAGCTGGCCCATCAGCTGGAAGAAGCCCTGGCCCTCGTCGGTCCCCAGCAGGTTCTCGGTCGGGACCTTCACGTCGTTGAAGAACAGCTCGGACGTGTCCTGGGCTTCCTGGCCCAGCTTGTCGAGATTGCGGCCGCGCTCGAAGCCTTCGGCCCCGTCGGTCTCGACGAAGATCAGGCTGGTGCCGCGCGCGCCGGCTGTGGGGTCGGTCTTGACCACCACGCAGATCAGGTTGGCGGTCTGGCCGTTGGTGATGAAGGTCTTGGAGCCGTTGATGACGTACTGGTTGCCGACCTTCTTGGCGGTGGTCTTGACGCCCTGAAGGTCGGAGCCGGTTGCCCGGCTCGGTCATGGCGATGGCCGAGACCAGCTCGCCGGTCGCCATCCGCGGCAGCCAGCGCCGCTTCTGCTCCTCGGTGCCATAGTGGAAGATGTACGGCATGACGATGGCGTTGTGCAGGCTGGCGCCGAAGCCGTCGACGCCCTTCTTGCCGAGCTGCTCCATCAGCACGACCTCGTGCCGATAGTCGCCGCCGGCCCCGCCGTATTCCTCGGGCGTGGAGAGGCCGAGCAGCCCGGCCTCCCCCGCCTTGGTCCACATGTCGCGGTCGACGCAATGGTTCTTGCGCCACTTGGCGACGGTCTCTTCAGGCGCGTGCTCGTCGAAGAACTTGCCGACCGCGTCCTCGAAGATCGCGATGTCTTCCTCGGCCATGAAGGCCGGCTTTTCAACGTTGAGCACGCTCATGATCAGAAAGCCTCCGCGGGCAGCGCCATCAGGGTCGCCGAACCGGTCTTCAGCTTGGCCAGATGCGACGCAGCGTCAGGCAAGATGCGTTCGATGAAATAGCGGCCGGTGGTCAGCTTGGTCGTGAAGAACGGGTCCGACGAGCCGGCGGCGATCTTGGCCTGGGCGGCCTTGGCCATCAGCGCCCACATGTACGCCAGGCCCGTCAGGCCGAAGAGGTGCATGTAGTCGGTCGAGGCCGCGCCGGCGTTGTCGGGGTTCTGCAGGCCGTTCTGCATCAGCCACATGGTGCCGTCCTGCAGCTGGGCCTTGACGCCGGCCAGGGCGTCGATGAACGGCTTGATCGACTCGTCGGCGTCGTTCTCGCCGATGAACTGGTCGATCTCCTGGAAGAAGGTCATGACCGCGCGGCCGCCCTTGGCCGCCAGCTTGCGGCCGACCAGGTCCAGGGCCTGCACGCCGTTGGTGCCCTCGTAGATCAGGGCGATGCGGCAGTCGCGCATGAACTGGCTGACCGGGAAGTGCTCGGTGAAGCCGCTGCCGCCGTGCACCTGCACCGCGTTCGAGCAGACCTGGAAGCCCTTGTCGGTCAGGTAGCCCTTCAGCACCGGGGTCATCAGGCCCATGTAGTCGGCCGACTTCTCGCGCACCGCCGCGTCCGGGTGGACGTGCGACAGGTCGCCGTGCAGGGCGGTCCAGAACAGGAAGGCGCGGCCGCCCTCGATCAGGGCCTTGCTCTCCAGCAGCATGCGGCGGACGTCGGGGTGGACGATGATCGGATCGGCCGGGCCGTCGGCGTTCTTGGGACCGGTCAGCGAGCGGCCTTGCAGACGGTCCTTGGCGAAGGCGACGGCGGCCTGATAGGCGGCCTCGCCCTGGGCGACGCCCTGCATGCCGACACCGAGGCGCGCCTCGTTCATCATGACGAACATGATCTTCAGGCCGGCGTTCTCCTCGCCGATCAGGAAGCCCTTGGCGTCGTCGTACTGCATGACGCAGGTGGCGTTGCCGTGGATGCCCATCTTCTCTTCGAGGCCGACGCACTTGACGCCCTCGTTGCGCGGACCGACCGAGCCGTCGGCGTTGGGTAGGAACTTCGGCACGATGAAGAGCGAGATGCCCTTCACGCCGGCCGGAGCGCCCTCGATGCGGGCCAGCACCAGGTGGATGATGTTGTCCGACATGTCGTGCTCGCCGGCCGAGATCCAGATCTTCTGGCCGGTGATGCGGTAGCTGCCGTCGGCCTCCGGCACCGCCTTGGTGCGCAGCAGGCCCAGGTCCGTGCCGCAATGCGGCTCGGTCAGGTTCATGGTGCCGGTCCATTCGCCGGTCACCATCTTGGGCAGGTAGGTCTGCTTCTGCTCGTCCGTGCCGCCCGTGTGGATGGCCGAATAGGCGCCCGTGGGCCAGGCCCGGATACATCGAGAAGGCCATGTTGGCCGAGCTCGACATCTCGCTGAACGCCAGGTTCACGACGTGCGGCAGGCCCTGGCCGCCATAGGCCGGATCCGAGCCCAGGCCCGTCCAGCCGCCTTCGCACAGCTGCTTGTAGGCGTCCTTGAAGCCGGGCGGCGTGGTGACGGTGTTGGTGGCCGGATCCAGCTGGCAGCCGTTCTTGTCGCCGACCGTGTTCAGGGGGCGCCAGCACCTCGCCGGTGAACTGGGCGGCGGCGTCCAGGATCTGCTCGACGACGTCGAACGGCGCGTCGGAGAAGCCGGGCAGGTCGCCATGCTGATCGATATTGAGCACGTCGCGCAGGATGAAGGCGTGATCGCGAACGGGCGGCTGGTAGGTCATGAAACGGTCCTGGCTAGGATCGGGGGAGGGGAAATGGCGCGAGCCCGTTCTCCGACCGCGTGATGGCGGAGAACGGCGCCGCGAAGGCTTATTTGCCCAGCATGGCCTCGGCATGGCCGTCCAGGCGGGCGCGCAGCACCTGCTCGTAGTCGGCCGCGCGCGGCAGCAGGTCGGGGCGGATCTCGGTCAGGCGGCGTTCGAGGCGATCGCAGGCCTCGCGCAGTTCGACCAGGGCGTTGTCGATGTCGTCGCGCTGTTGTTCCAGCGCCGTGGCGCGTTCGCGGAACTTCTTCAGCGAGCGGGCCATCTGCGCCGCGCCTTCGTCGTTCTCGTCGTAGAGATCCAGCAGCTCGCGGATCTCCGAAAGCGACAGGCCCACGCGCTTGCCGCGCAGGATCAGCTGCAGGCGAACGCGGTCCTTGTGGGAATAGACGCGGTTCAGTCCCTCGCGGGCGGGATTGAGCAGGCCCTTGTCCTCGTAGAAGCGCAGGGCGCGCGGCGTGGCTTTGAATTCATTGCAGAGCTGGCGGATCGTGAAGGTCCGCTCGGGGCGACGCAGGTCGGCCATGGGTTGAAACCTCCCGGGGTGAAGAGGGCCTGGCTACTGCGGCCGGGCCGCTTGGTTATCGGCGATCACCCTAAACCCGATCCCGACCGACCGTCAACGCTTACGTAAACGTCAACTGTGCGCCCGCGAATAGGTTTACTTTCCTAGGACCGGCGGCGTATTTTCCCGGTCGAAGGCCGCGATCACGGAGACCGCCCATGGCGACCCTCTCTCACGGCGAAATCTGGCGGGCCATCGACGCCCTGGCCGAACGCTTCGACATGACGCCTTCGGCCATGGCGCGGATGGCGGGGCTGGATCCGACCAGCTTCAACCGCTCGAAGCGTGGCTCGACCGAGGCGGACGGCCGCCCGCGCTGGCCCTCGACCGAGAGCCTCGCCAAGCTGCTGGAGGCGACCGGGGTCGATTTCTCGGAGTTCGCGGCCCTGACCGAACAGGCGCCGGGGCGGGGCCCCTGAAGCGCGGCGCGCCGCTGATCGGCCTGGCCCAGGCGGGGCAGGAGGGCTTCTTCGACGCGGCGGGCATGCCCGTCGGCTCGGGCTGGGACGAGGTCGCCGCGCCGGATCTCGGCGACGGGCTCTTCGCTCTCGAGGTGTCGGGGGACGCCCTGACCCCGGTCTATCGCGACGGCGACCGGCTCCTGGTCTCGCCCACCGTCGAGCCGCGCAAGGGCGACCGCGTCGTGGCGCGGACCCATTCGGGCGAGGTTTTGGTGCGGGAGTTGGGCCGGGTCACGGCCCGGACCATCGAGCTACTGGCGCTGGGCCGGGAGGAAAGCGACCGGCTGCTGGCCAGGGACGAGGTCGCCTGGATCGCGCGGATCGTCTGGGCTAGCCAGTAGTCAGGTGCGCGGGCAGGAGGCGTGGGCGTCGAGCAGCCAGGCGATCAGCGGGCCGGCGGCCGGATCCGAGCACGACACGTCGACCCGATAGGATTGCCAGGTGTCGTTGTGCGCGGCCTCGACACGGGCCTCGGGGAATTGCTGGACGATGCCGCCAAGCAGGGAGTCGAATTCCTGTCGGTCGGTCGGTCGAAGCGTGAACGAAGCCATGGGGCTAACCCTGAAGACTGTCTTGGTCCTGAGGATTCAAGACTAGACTCCGAAAGGTGCGCAGACCCTTAACGCCAAATTCAGGCTTCGTTCATCGGGGCGGACATGGTGTCGCAGGGCGCGAGTTCCCTGGAACGACACCACCCGTCAGCCCAGCTTCTCCTCGATCAGGGCGATCGTGCGGTCGATCCCGAAGATCGCCGCGAAGGACCCGAAGCGCGGGCCTTGGCTCTGGCCCAGCAGCACCTCGTAGAGGGCCTGGAACCAGGCGCGCAGCGGGTCGAAGCCATGGGCCTTGCCGACCTCGAACACCTCGTTCTGGATCAGCTCGGCGTCCTGGGTCCCGGCCGGCATGGCCTTCAGCTTGGCCAGCAGGTCCAGCATCGCCGCCCGCTCCTGGTCGTTGGGCGCGCGGAAGGCCTTCGAGGGCTTCACGAAGTCCTCGTAGTAGTTGATCGCATAGCCCGCCAGGCGGTCCAGCAGAGGCTGGCTGTCCGGCGTCGCCCCCGGGATGTAGCGCGACAGGAAGCCCCAGAGGATTTCCTTGGTCGAGGCGTCGGCGGCCGAGACGAGGTTCAGCATCAGGCTGAACGACACCGGCGAGCCCTGCTCGGGCGGCTTGCCCGAGTGGATGTGCCAGACGGGGTTGTCGAGCTGCTTGGCCGGTTCCTGGCGGGCGAACGCGTCCAGCTGCCTGCAGGTACTCGTCCGTCGCCTTCGGAATGACGTCGAAATAGAGCTTCTTGGCCGACTTCGGGCTCTGGAACATGTAGTAGGACAGGCTCTCGGGCGCGCCATAGCGCAGCCAGTCCTCCATCGACAGGCCATTGCCCTTGGACTTCGAGATCTTCTGGTTGTGCTCGTCCAGGAAGAGCTCGTAGTTGAAGCCTTCCGGCGGGACCCCGCCCAGGGCCTTGCAGATCGCGCCCGAGGCCTTGACCGAGTCGATCAGGTCCTTGCCCGACATCTCGTAATCGACGCCCAGAGCGGTCCAGCGCATGGCCCAGTCGGGCTTCCACTGCATCTTCACGTGGCCGCCGGTGACCGGGACCTCGACCTTGCGGCCGTCCTCGTCCTGGAAGACGATCGTGCCCTTCTCGACGTTGCGCTCCAGGGTCGGGACCTGCAGCACCCGGCCGGTGGTCGGGCTGATCGGCAGAAACGGCGAATAGGTCGCGCGGCGCTCCTCGCCCAGGGTCGGCAGCATGACCTTCTGGATCGCGTCGAAGCGCTCCAGGGCGGTCAGCAGGGTCGCGTCGAACATCCCGCCCTTGTAGCACTCGGTCGAGCTGACGAACTCGTACTCGAAGCCGAAGCCGTCCAGGAAGGCGCGCAGGCGGGCGTTGTTGTGGGCGCCGAAGCTGTCGTGGGTGCCGAAGGGGTCGCGGACGACGGTGAGCGGCTTGCCCAGGTCCTCGATCAGCGGCTGCTTGTTCTCGATGTTCTCGGGAACCTTGCGCAGGCCGTCCATGTCGTCGCTGAAGGCGATCAGGCGGGTCGGAATGGCCTCGTCGGTCAGGGCGCGGAAGGCGCTGCGCACCATCGTGGTGCGCGCGACCTCGCCGAAGGTGCCCAGGTGCGGCAGGCCCGACGGCCCATAACCGGTCTCGAAGATCACGGCCTTGGAGAGGGCCGGATAGGCCTTTACCGCCTCGTCGGTCTTGCCGGCGTCGATCAGGGCCTTGGCGGCTTCCTGGTCGGCGCGATCGGCGAGGCGCACGCGCAGGACGCGGGCGATCGTGGCGCGCGCCTGCTCGAAGGGCCAGGAGCGGGCGTCGCGGGCGAGGGGGAGAGGCCTTCAAACATGCGGGGCGGTATAAGCGTTGATGCGGCGAAGGGCTAGGGCGTGGACGTTGCTTCCATCAGCTCGTCATCCCGGCCGTAGCGTAGCGGAGAGCCGGGACCCAGGGGCGGCCTCACTGCGCTTGGCCCCTGGGTCCCGGATAAGCGCTTCGCGCTTCCCGGGATGACGAGGATTTTGGTTGGAGAAGGATCAGCCCTTCAGCGCCCCCGCCACCACCTCGCGGGCCTCGGCCTGCACCTGCTTCAGATGGTCCGCGCCCAGGAACGACTCCGCATAGACCTTGTAGACGTCCTCGGTGCCGGAAGGCCGCGCGGCGAACCAGGCGTTCTTCGTGCAGACCTTCAGGCCGCCGATCGCCTCGCCGTTGCCCGGGGCGGTGGTGAGGATGTCGGTGATCGCCTCGCCGGCCAGGGTCTTGGCCGAGACGTCGCTGGGGCTGAGCTTGGCAAGCCGCGCCTTCTCCTCGCGGCTGGCTGGAGCGTCGACGCGGGCATAGGCCGGCGCGCCGTACTTTTCGGTCAGGCCCTTGTAGAGCTGGCTGGCGCTCTGGCCCGTCACCGCCTGGATCTCGGCGGCGAGCAAAGCCAGCTGGATGCCGTCCTTGTCGGTGGTCCAGACCCCGCCGTCGTGGCGCAGGAAGGCCGCGCCGGCCGACTCCTCGCCGCCGAAACCGACCGAGCCGTCCAGCAGGCCGGGCACGAAGTACTTGAAGCCCACCGGCACCTCCAGCAGGCGGCGGCCAAGGCCGGCCACCACGCGGTCGATCATCGAGGACGAGACCAGGGTCTTGCCGACCGCCGTGTCCGCGCCCCAGCCGGGACGATGAGTGAACAGGTACGAGATGGCCGCCGCCAGGTAGTGGTTGGGGTTCATCAGCCCGCCGTCGGGGGTGACGATTCCGTGGCGGTCGGCGTCGGCGTCGTTGCCGGTGGCCACGTCATAGAGCGCCATGTGGGGGGCCGCGCCGCCCTTCATGATGCCGATCAGATTGGCCATGGCCGACGCGGACGAGCAGTCCATGCGGATCTTGCCGTCGGTGTCGAGCGGCATGAACGCCCATTGAGGATCGACGGCCTCGTTGACCACCGTCAGGTCCAGGCCGTGCCGCTCGGCGATCGCGCCCCAATAGGCGACGGCCGCGCCGCCCAGCGGATCGGCGCCGATCCGCACCTTGGCCGCGCGGATCGCGGCGATGTCGATCACCGCCGGCAGGTCGTCGACATAGCGGCCCAGGAAGTCGTAGTCGCCGACGGCCTTGCGGGCGGCTTCGAACGGAACGCGCTTCACGCCGGACAGGCCTTGCGCCAGCAGCTCATTGGCGCGGGCGGCGATGGCCGAGGTGGCGTCCGAGCCGGCCGGACCGCCGGAAGGCGGGTTGTACTTGATGCCGCCGTCGCGCGGCGGATTGTGCGAGGGCGTCAGCAGCAGGCCGTCAGCTTGCGCGCCGCCTTGGCGGTTGTAGGTCAGGATGGCGTGCGACACGGCCGGGGTCGGGGTGAAGCCGTCGCGAGAGTCCACCAAGGCCTCGACGTCATTGCCGGCCAGGACTTCCAGCACCGAGCGCCAGGCGGGCTCGGACAGGCCGTGGGTGTCGCGGCCGACGAACAGCGGACCGGTCACGCCCTGGGCGGCCCGATACTCGACGACCGCCTGGGTGACCGCCAGGATGTGGGCTTCGTTGAACGCGCCGTCGAGGCTCGAGCCCCGGTGTCCCGAGGTGCCGAACACGACCTTCTGGGCGGGATTGGAGACGTCCGGCTTGATCGCGAAATAGGCGACCGATCAGCGCGTCGAGATCGACAAGATCTTCGGGAAGAGCGCGAAGGCCGGCGCGGCTGTGCATCAAGTCACCTGGTCGAGTTTGGGCGTATCGGGAACACTAACGTCCTAAAGGGCGCGAGAGACGATTTCACGAAATATCTGGGATGTTGCTCGACGGCTCATGGTCATTGGCGACCGCCGCAGGCCCCCACCTGACCGCTTCGCGGTCGTCCGCCCCCGGAGGGGGCGGAAGGAGCGCCCCGCCTTCTTCCCCCTCCGGGGGAGGAGCGCCGCAGGCGCGGAGGGGGCGAGTACGGGAATTGAAGCGCCTGTATCCCCAGCGTATCCGGAATCGAACCGAGCGATTTCAACCGCTTGTCACTTTTCCGCGCCGCTGGATCATCCGCGTTGAAACCGCCGCCATACTCATGACATCCCCGTCGCGGGGGAGGGCGCTTGGATCCGGCCCAACGGTCTGCTTGCAGACCGGTCTCTCGCAAGGAGTCGCGGCGATGGGGGTAGGCTGAGCGGGGCCGCGTGGTCTCGAAGCGGTTTCGACCGGGGTCTGTTCGTTGGATAGATCCGGGATCTCGGAAGAGGCCGCCGAGAGGCGAGCGCGGAGCGACAGGGCGGTGATCGTACAAGCCGCCTATCGCGGATCGTCGGGCTGGGAGTCGGATGTAGCCGTCCCAGTGGGTCCGCGCCCGTCCGGGGGCTAGTGGGGTCCCGAGCTGAAAGACGCTCACGCCCCCCATCCTCACGGGCAAGAACAGCCTGGCGGAGCGGTCAGCGAGCCGAAACGCAACACAAACTCACGGTCTCCGGGTTCGCCCGGCCGCTCCGTCGCCTCCCCAACACCTTCAGCGAGCGATCGCGTGAAGCGGCGAAGCCGCGCCTGCGAGCGCCTTCAGAATGCCGCGCTAAGGATGGTTCCATCGGGCAGCAGGGCGGCGCGCTTCAGGCCGCTGGAGACGAACGGCATGGCGATGTCTCCTGAGGCGTCCACCGCGATCAGGCCGCCGTGGCCGCCGAGGTGGGCGACCTCCTGGATCGCGGCGCGGGCGGCGGTTTCCAGGTCCTGGCCGCCGAACCGGAGGCGATGGGCGATCTGGGCGGCGACCGCGGCGCGGACGAAATATTCGCCCTGGCCGGTGCAGGAGACGGCGGCGTGGCCGTCGGCGTAGGTCCCCGCCCCGATCACCGGCGAGTTCGCCGACCCGGCCGGGCCGCTTGCCGAACACGCCCGCCGTCGAGGTGGCGGCCGCCAGGCGGCCCTCGGCGTCGCGGACCACGCAGCCGACCGTGCCGGTCGGCAAGGTTTCGGGCGGGTGGTTGTCCTCGAAGGCGCCGGCGCGGGTGAACCAGGCGTCGGGATCCTCGACGGTTTCCAGGCCCTGCTCGGCGGCGAAGTCGATCGCGCCCTGGCCGGCCAGCATGACGTGGGGCGTCTTCTCCATGACCGCGCGGGCGGCCAGGATCGGGCTCCTGAAGCCCTGCAGGGCGGCGACCGATCCCGCCTTCCGCGTGGCCCCGTCCATCAGGCTGGCGTCCAGCTCGTATTCGCCGTCGGCGTTGGGCGAGGCGCCCCAGGCCGGCGATGTAGAGGCCGCTGGCCTCGAGGGCGACGACGGTCTCGACGGCGACGTCCAGGGCGCTGACGCCGGCGGCCAGCCGGTCGCGGCCGGCCTCGACCAGGCCGCGCATGTGAGCGATCTCGACGGCGTAGTCGTGGCCCCGTTTCGCGCCGGCGCCGCCATGCAAGGCGAGACTAAAACGCTTGTTTGACATTCTGCTTCCTTGGCGGCGCGTCCCGCGCTAGCGTCCCGGCCTTGATCTAAAGACAATCGCAGGGAGAGGCGAGATGAAGGCGGTGCTCAGCAAGGTGGTCGGCGGACCCGAGACCCTGGTGCTGGAGGAGCTGCCCGACCCCGTCGCCGGTCCCGGTCAGGTGCTGATCGACGTCAAGGCCTGCGGCGTCAACTATCCCGACGTGCTGATCATCGAGGACAAGTACCAGTTCAAGCCGCCGCGCCCCTTCGCGCCCGGCGGCGAGGTCTCGGGCGTGATCGCCGCGGTCGGCGAAGGGGTGAGCCGCTTCAAGGTCGGCGACCGGGTGCTGGCCTCGACCGGCTGGGGCGGCTACGCCGAGAAGCTGGCCCTCGAGGAAGGGCGCTGCACCCACATCCCCGACAACATGCCCTTCGACGAGGCCGCCGCCTTCGTCCTGACCTATGGCACCTCGTACTACGCCCTGAAGGACCGCGGCCATCTGAAGCCTGGCGAGACCCTGCTGGTGCTGGGCGCGGCCGGCGGCGTGGGCCTCGCGGCCGTGGAGCTGGCCAAGGCGATGGGGGCCAAGGTCGTGGCGGCCGCCTCCAGTCAGGAGAAGATCGACCTGGCCGTCAAGCACGGCGACCGACAGCGGCGTCGTCTATCCGCGCGGCCCCTTCGACAAGGACGGCCAGAAGGCCCTGGCCGAGCTCTTCAAGGGCGCCTGCGGCGCGAACGGCTGGGACGTGGCCTATGACGCGGTCGGCGGCGACTATTCGGAGGCCGCGCTGCGGGCGTCTGGCTGGGAGGGGCGCTTCCTGGTGATCGGCTTCCCGTCGGGCATTCCCAAGGTGCCGCTGAACCTGACCCTGCTGAAGTCGTGCGACATCGTCGGCGTCTTCTGGGGCGCGGCCGTGGCCCGCGATCCCAAGGGCCACGCCCAGAACCTCAAGGAGCTGATGAACCTCTACGCGGCGGGCAAGATCCGGCCCTACGTCTCGGAGCGTTTCCCGCTGGCGCGCGCCGGCGAGGCGATCGCCCACCTGGCCAGCCGCAAGGCGATGGGCAAGGTGGTGATCACGATCGATTAACCACGTTTCGTCGTGCTTGGTTAAGTTTCGCTAATCGTCCTTCTTAGCGAAGAAGACAGGATGGTCGGCGAAGGTGCCCCCGGTCCCGGGACCCGCCGCCAATGCTCCCCCACCGAGCGGAGGCGGCGGCGCCCCCGGGGCCGCTTCACGCCCCGGCGCGGATCCCGCGCCGAGGCCGCCTTAGGGGGCGCGAGGTGATGCTGGGCGAGCGCGGCGACGGACAGGGGCCTTTTGGGCGTCGTCGCCGCGCTCGCCGACTTCGGTCCGCTTTCGGCGACACGGTCTAGCCAAGACCTCATTGCTTCGCGAATATGATCAATGATCACCGATCCATGAGAGGTCGGGCGACACGGGAGGCAAAGCCATGGTCGGACGTCTGGACGGCAAGATCGCCGTCGTCACCGGAGGCTGCTCGGGCATCGGGCTCGGCGCGGTCGAGCTGTTCGCGGCGGAGGGCGCGCGGGTCGTCGCCGCCGATCTGCAGGCCGAGAAGGGCGAGATGCTGGAGAGGCGGTTTCCGGACCGCGTCCGCTTCGCCCGCTGCGACGTGACCTTGGAGGCCGACGTGGCCGCCGCGATCGGCCTGGCCCAGAGCGCCTTCGGCGGGCTGGACATCCTGTTCAACAACGCCGGTCACGGCGGCACGCCGGCGGGCGTCGAGGACATGACCGTCGACGGCTGGGACAAGACCTTCGCCCTGCTGGTGCGCGGGCCGGCGATCGGCATGAAGCACGCGGTCCCGCTGATGGTCCAGCGCGGCGGCGGCTCGATCATCAATACCGCCTCGATCGCGGGGCTTCAGGCGGGCTACGCGCCCTGGGCCTATTCGACGGCCAAGGCGGCGGTCATCCATCTGAGCCGCTGCGCGGCGGCCGAACTCTCGCCGCGCAAGATCCGCGTCAACGCCATCTGTCCCGGCCTGATCGCCACCTCGATCTTCGGAGCCTCGATGGGCCTGCCGCGCGAGGTCGCCGACCAGATGGCGGCCCAGATCGCCCAGGTGGGGCCCAAGATCCAGTCGACTTCCCAAGTCCGGCCTGCCCGAGGACATCGCCCGCGCGGCCCTCTACCTGGCCAGCGACGACTCCGAATTCGTCACCGGCACGCACATCGTGGTCGACGGCGGCATCACCGTCGGGCCGCGCAGCGCCTGGGACGTCGACACGCCCTCGCCGATCCTGGCGGCCATGGGCATCACGCCCGAACAGGCCGAGCAGATGCGCGCGGCCCTGATCGCCTCCGGCGGGGCGGGGTGAGCCTCACCCCGAACCTGCGCGGGGCGCTGTGGATGCTGGCCTCGGCCATCGGCTTCACGGCGATGACGACCCTGATCAAGTTCCTGGGGCCCGGCTATCCGGCGGCGCTGCAGACCTTCTACCGCCAGCTGGCGGGCGTGGTGATCCTGTTGCCGCTGATCGCCCGCGACTGGCGGGCGGCGTTTCGCACGACGCGGCCGGGCATCCTGATCTTCCGCTCCAGCGCTGGGGTCCTGGCGCTGATCATGGGTTTCTACGCCTACCAGAAACTCCCCCTGGCCGACGCCAACGCCCTGTCCTTCACCCGGACCCTGTGGCTGGTCCCGCTGGCGGCCTTCGTGCTGCGCGAGCCGATCGGGCCTTTGCGGATCGGCGCGGCCCTGGTCGGCTTCGTGGGCGTGCTGATCATGCTTCGGCCGGGCGACCGGCGGGGTCGGCGCCTGGATCGGCTGGCCGCAGGCCTGCGCCTTGGCCTCGGCCTTCCTGTTCGCCCTGACCATCACCGGCATGAAGGTCATGACCCGCGACCACAGCCCGTTCGTGCTGCTGGTCTATGCGGCCGTCCTGGGCGTGATCTTCGCCCTGCCGCCGGCCCTGTTCGTCTGGCGCTGGCCGACCTGGCCCGATCTTGGCCTGCTGGCGGCGATGGGGGTCATCGGCACCCTGACCCAAGGGGCCTACATCAAGGGCATGGAGGCGGGAGAGGCCGCGGTGATGGCGCCGATCGACTATACGAGACTCGTCTTCGCCGTGGCCGCGGGCTTCGTCCTGTTCCACGAGATCCCGAAGCCGGCGACGGTGATCGGCGCGGCGCTCGTGGTGGGCTCGACGCTGTTCATCTCCTGGCGCGAGCACCAGCTGGCCCAGCGCGCCAAGGCTCAGCCGGCGTAGGCGCGCCGCCACGCCACAAACTTCGCCAGCCCCTCGGCGAGCTTGACCTTGGGCTTGTAGCCGCAGAGGGCGTGGAGCTTGTCGATGTTGGCGAAGGTGGCGGTCACGTCGCCGGGCTGCATCGGACGGAACACCTTCTTGGCCTCGATGCCCAGCGCGGCCTCGAGCGTGGTGATCATGTCCATCAGCCCGACCGGATCGTTGTCGCCGATGTTGTAGACCTCATGGCCGCCCTGGGCCGGCGGATGGTCGAGGACACCGAGGATCCCGTCGACGATGTCGTCGATATAGGTGAAGTCGCGGGCCATCCTGCCCTCGCCATAGACCTCGATCGGCTCGCCCTTCAGCATCTTCTCGGTGAAGCCAAAATAGGCCATGTCCGGCCGGCCAAAGGGGCCATAGACCGTGAAGAACCGCAGGCCCGACTGCGGAAAGCCGTAGAGGCGGGCGTAGCTCTGGCTGAGCAGCTCGCACGAGCGCTTGGTGGCGGCGTAGAGCGAGACCGGGCTCTCGGCCGGATCGGACTCCTTGAAGCCCTCGCCGTTCAACGGCCGGTCGCCATAGACGCTGGACGAGCTGGCATAGACCAGATGCTCGACGCCGGCGTGGCGGCAGGCCTCCAGCACCGACAGGTGACCGGCGAGGTTCGACCGCTCGTAGGCGAACGGGTTCTCGATCGAGTAGCGCACGCCGGCCTGGGCGGCGAGGTGGATCACCTGGCGAGCGCCGGAGGTCTTGACCAGATCGGCGAAGGCCTCGTGCTCGGCGATGTCCATGCGGACCATCTGGAAGCCCTGCCGGGAATCAAGCCGCGCGGCGCGGGCTTCCTTCAGCGCCGGATCGTAATAGGCGTTGAAGTTGTCGACCCCGATCACCGCCTCGCCGCGATCGAGCAGGCGCTCGGCCACGTGGTAGCCCACGAAGCCCGCCGCGCCGGTGACGATGATCGGAGCCTGGCTCATGCTCAACCTCGCCCGATGGAGGCGTAGGTGAAGCCGTGGCGCGCCATCTCGGCGGGCTTGTAGACGTTGCGCAGGTCGACGACGACCGGGGCCTTCATCAGGAGCTTGACGCGGTCGAGGTCCAGGGCCCGGAACTGGTCCCATTCGGTTAGGATGACCAGGGCGTCGGCGCCCCTCGGCGGCCTCGTAGGCGCCGGCCTTGAAGTCCACGCCCTCCAGCATGTGGGCGGCTTCCTTGGCGCCCCGGATCGAAGGCCTGGACCTTGGCGCCCATGGCCTGCAGGGCCGGCAGGATGTCGAGGCTGGGGGCGTCGCGCATGTCGTCGGTGTTGGGCTTGAAGGTCACGCCCAGCACCCCGATCGTCTTGCCCGACAGATCCTTGGTGCCGATCGCGACGGCGACCTTGTCGGCCATGGCCTTCTTGCGGGCGGTGTTGACCTCGACCGTGGTCTCGATCAGCCGGGTCGGGCTGCCGTACCTGCTGGGCCGTGCGCACAAGGGCGATGGTGTCCTTGGGGAAGCAGCTGCCGCCGTAGCCGGGGCCGGCGTTGAGGAACTTCGAGCCGATCCGCTTGTCAAGGCCGATGCCCTTGGCCACCGACTGGACGTCGGCCCCGACCTTCTCGCAGAGATCGGCCATCTCGTTGATGAAGGTGATCTTCATGGCCAGGAACGCATTGGCCGCGTACTTGATCAGCTCGCTGGTTCGGCGGCCGGTGAAGACGATCGGCGTCTCGTTCAGGCTCAGCGGGCGATAGAGGTCGCGCATCACCGCCTGGGCGCGCTCGTCCTCGGTTCCGACGACCACGCGGTCGGGGCGCTTGAAGTCCTCGATCGCCGCGCCCTCGCGCAGGAACTCGGGATTGGAGACCACCGCGAACTGGGCGTCGGGGCGGACCTTCTTGATGATCGCCTCGACCTCGTCGCCGGTGCCCACCGGCACGGTCGACTTGGTCACCACCACCGTGAAGCCGTCGATCAGCCCGGCGATCTCCTCGGCCGCGGCGTAGACGTACGACAGGTCGGCATGGCCGTCGCCGCGGCGGGTGGGCGTGCCGACCGCGATGAACACCGCGTCGGCCTCCTTGATCGCCTGGGCCCCGTCCAGGGTGAAGAACAGCCGCCCCTCGCGCACATTGCGGGCCACCAGGTCATCGAGCCCCGGCTCGAAGATCGGGATCTCCCCCTTCTCCAGCCGCGCGATCTTGCTCGGATCCTTGTCGATGCACGTCACCACGTGACCGAAGTCGGCGAAACACGCCCCAGACACTAGGCCCACATATCCCGTGCCAATCATCGCTACGCGCATCGAAAGATCCTGATCTGGGCGCCGCCGTCGCGCGGGGCGCTTCGCCTATTCCTGCAATCGCGGCGGCCGAGGCAAGCGCGCCCGCGCGCGGGCAATCTTTCAAGCGTTCCGCAAAGTCGCTAGCAAGGGGGCCTGATCGCGCGGGAAAGCATGCAGACTGTTCTGGTGACCGGCGGGGCGGGCTATGTCGGCTCGCACTGCTGCCTGGCCTTGGCCGAGGCGGGATTTCGTCCCGTGGCGTTCGACGATCTCTCGAACGGCCATCGCGAGCACGTGCTTTGGGGGCCGCTCGAAGAGGGTGACATCCGCGACGCCGCCCGGCTCGACGCGGTGTTCGCGGCGCACCAACCCGTCGCCGTCCTGCACTTCGCCGCGCGGATCGAGGTCGGCGAGTCGGTGAGGGATCCTGGCGCCTTCTTCGACGTCAATGTCGGCGGAACGATCACCCTGATCGAGGCCGCGCGCCGGGCGGGCGTGGACAGGCTGGTCTTCTCCTCGACTTGCGCCACCTTCGGCGATCCGGTGACGCTGCCCATGGCCGAGGACCATCCGCAAGCGCCGCTCAATCCCTATGGCCGCAGCAAGCTGATGGTCGAGCAGGCCCTGGCCGACTACGACCGCTATGTCGGCCTCAAGAGCGCCGTGATGCGCTACTTCAACGCCGCGGGCGACCGATCCCGAGGGACGCATCGGCGAATGGCACGAGCCGGAGACCCACGCGATCCCGCTGGCGATCCAGGCGGCCCTGGGGCAAAGGTCAGGCTTCACCATCTTCGGCGGCGACTATGACACCCGCGACGGCACGGCGGTGCGCGACTATGTCCACGTGCTGGACCTGGCCGACGCCCACGTGGCGGCGCTGAAGCGGCTCCTGGCCGGCGGATCGTCCGAGACCTTCAATCTTGGCAGCGGGACCGGCACCACCGTCCGGGAGCTGGTCGATGGGGTGGGGCGCGCCGCCGGCAAGCCGCTCGTGGTCGAGACGGCGCCGCCGGCGGCCCGGCGACGCCCCCGTGCTGGTCGCCAACAACGCCAAGGCCCGCCAGATGCTGGGATGGAAGCCCTCGCGCGATCTCGGCGCCATCCTCTCGACCGCCTGGCGCTGGCACCGGGCGCAGGCCGCCATCGACTCGTCGCCCTGAGCGGCTTGTCAGCCAAGGAACTCCGTACTCCATTACACGTTGGGCGAGAGCCGAGCTGAGCCGTACGCGGCCGCGGACATTGGACGGTGACCTGGTGCTGAAGCGAACGGCCATCAAGTTCGTCACGGCGGCCGATCGGCGCGAAGTGCGCTACGGCCTCGCCGTCGTGGCCGTGCTCGTCGCCGCCGCCGCGCGCGAACTCGCCGTCCTTGTCACTGGCGCGCCGATCGGCTTCGCGACCTTCTATGTCGCGGTCCTGGTGGCGGCGATGGTCGGGGGGCTGGGCCCTGGCCTCGTGGCGGTCGGTCTCAGCGCGTTCCTGGCCTGGCGCTTCTGGATGACCCCCCATGGGGGGTGGGCGCTGCATGCCCGCGAGAGCGCGCAGCTTGGCATGTTCATGCTGTGCGGCGGGCTGGTCGTGGTGCTGGTCGAAGCGATGCGAATGGCGCTGCGCTCGGGTCTTTCGGCGGAGGAGCGCTTTCGCTCCGTCCAGGAACTCTCCCTGGACGCCTTCGTGATCCTGGCGACCGGTGCGGGAGGCCGACCGCGTGGTCGACTTTCGCTGGACCTACGTCAATCCGAAGGCGGACACCATGCGGCCGGCGGGCGTCCCAACCCTGGTGGACCACCGCGTGCTGGAGGTCTTTCCCGACGAGACGGGCCGGGAGATGGTCGACCGGCTCAAGCGGCTCCTGGCGACCGGCGGTCCCGACGACATAGACGTGCGCCGGATCATCGACGGCGCGGAGCACTGGATTCGCTCGAGCGGCGTGCGGGTGGGCGGCGACGTGGCCGTGACATTCCGGGACGTCACTCAGGAACGGCGCGCCGCCGCCGCCCTGCGCAGCAGCGAGGAGCTGTTCCGAGGCCTGGCCAACTCGGCCCCCGTGCTGATCTGGGCGACCACCGCGCGCGGCGAGGTGGACTGGTTCAACCAGGCCTGGCTCGACTTCCGTGGCCGAACCCTCGAGCAGGAACTCGGCGAGGGCTGGTTGGAGGGCGTGCATCCCGACGACCGCCAGGCCAGTCTCGAGATCGCCAGCGCCGCCGCCGCGCGCCGCGCGCCGTTCCAACTGGCCTTCCGCCTCAAGCGCGCCGACGGGGCCTGGCGCTGGGTCAACAGCGCCGGCGCGCCGCGTTTCGACGAGGCCGGCGGCTATCGCGGCTATATCGGCAGTTGCTTCGACTTCACCGAGACGGTCGAGGCGCGCAAGGATCTCGAGGCGCGCGTGGCCGAGCGGACCGCGGCGCTGGAGGCCAGCATGGCCGAGACCGCCTCGGCCCAGGCGGCCCTCGCCCAGGCGCAGCGGCTTGAGACGGTCGGCCGCCTGACCGGCGGCGTGGCCCACGACTTCAACAATCTGCTCACGGTGATCGTCGGCGGGCTGGACATGATCCTACGGCGGCCCGAGGACACGGCCCGGGTCACCCGCCTGGCCGAGGCCGCCCTGGCGGCCGGACGGCGCGGCGAGCGATTGACCCGTCAGTTGCTGGCCTTCTCGCGGAGCCAGGAGCTGAAACTGGAAGTGGTCGACCTGGGCAACCCTGCTCGACCAGACCGAGCCGCTGCTGCGACGGGCCGTGGGCGAGGCCGTCAATCTGACCATCCACCGAAGCGCGCTCGCGGGCGGCTCTCGGGTCGACGCCGCCCAGTTCGAGGCGGCCCTGCTCAATCTCGTCGTCAACGCCGCCGACGCGACGCCGCCGGGCGGCGAGATAGCCATCACGGTCGACCCCGTGGCCCTGGCCGAGGGCGAGGTGACGGACACCGCTCCCGGGCGCTACGTGCGCGTCGCGGTCCGCGACACAGGCTCAGGCATGTCACCCGAGGTGTTGGCTCGGGTGTTCGAGCCGTTCTTCACGACCAAGGAGGTCGGCAAGGGCACGGGGCTGGGCCTCGCCCAGGTCTACGGCTTCCTGCGCCAGAGCGGGGGCGGGGTCAGCATCGACAGCGCCGAAGGCGCTGGGACGACCGTGACCCTCTTCCTGCCGGCCACCGACGATCCTGTCACGCCGGCCATCGCGCGCCCCGCCTCGGCCCGCGACCGCCTGCGCGGGGTCCGCGTGCTGCTGGTCGAGGACGACGCGGCCGTTCGCGACATGGCCGGCGGATTGCTGCGCGATCTCGGATGCGAGGTCCTGGCGGCGGAGAACGGCGCCGCAGCCCTCGAAATCCTGGAGACCAAGGCGGCATTCGATCTCCTGATGTCGGACATCATCATGCCGGGCGGCGTCTCTGGCGTGGATCTGGCCCGCGCGGCCGCCGACCGGCAACCCGACCTCGCGATCCTGCTGACCACCGGCTATGCGGGCGGGCGCATGGAGACCGCGCCCGCGGACCTGCCCTGGCCGGTCCTGCGCAAGCCGTTCCAGATCGACCAGCTGGCCGAGATCGCCGCCAGCCTGCTCGCCGAGCGGCCGTCGCCGACCGCGGAACCCGGGCTCAGCGGCGGCGCCGACGCGTGAGGCCGCCCAGAAGGCCGCGCATCAGTTCCCGGCCCGCCTGCGAGGCCACGGTGCGGACCAGGGTGACGGCGAAGGCCTCCGTCATGGTCTGGCGGCTGGAGGCGCGGGGCCGGCTGGCGCGCGCCTCCCGTTCGCGGACCCGGGCCTCGGTCTCGGCGCGACGCGCGGCCTCCTCCTCGGCGCGGTCGGCCTCCGCCTGCCGTTGGGCCTGAAGCGCGCGCCCCTGCAGGATCTCGTAGGCCGAATCGCGGTCCCTGGCCTCGTCGTAAAGTCCCGCCACCGGGCTCTGACCCTGCAGCGCCCCGCGCTCCTGCGGGGTGATCGGACCCAGGCGGGAGGCCGGGGGGCGGATCAGCGTCTTCTGGACCACCCGCGGGGGCGCCCTTCTCGTCCAGGGTCGAGACCAGCGCCTCGCCGACGCCCAGCGTCTGGATGGCCTCGGCCGTATCGAACTCGGGATTGGTCCGGAACGATTGGGCGGCCGCCTTCAGGCCCTTCTGATCGGCGGGGGTGTAGGCGCGCAGGGCGTGCTGGACCCTCGCGCCCAGCTGGCCCAGCACGGCGTCGGGAATGTCCGCCGGGTTCTGGGTCACGAAATAGACGCCCACCCCCTTGGAGCGGATCAGCCGCACCACCTGCTCGATCTTCTCCAGCAAGGCCTTGGGCGCGTCATTGAACAGCAGGTGGGCCTCGTCGAAGAAGAAGACCAGTCGCGGCCGCTCGGGGTCGCCGACCTCGGGCAGGGTCTCGAACAGCTCGGACAGCAGCCACAGCAGGAAGGTCGAGTAGAGCTTCGGCGACTGGATCAGGCGATCGGCGGACAGGAGATTGACGTAGCCCCGGCCCGCGACGTCGGTGCGCATCAGGTCGGAGAGATTCAGGGCCGGCTCGCCAAAGAAGAACTCCGCGCCCTGGGTCTGCAGGGTCAGAAGCTTGCGCTGGATGGCGCCCACGGTGGCGGCCGAGACATTGCCATATTGCGTGCCGATCTCGTCGGCGTGGTCGGCCACATATTTCAGCGCCGCCTGCAGGTCCTTCAGATCCAGGAGCAGCAGGCCATCCTGGTCGGCGACGTGGAAGACGATGGTCAGCACGCCTTCCTGCACGTCGTTCAACTCCAGCAGCCGCGACAGCAGAAGCGGCCCCATCTCGGAGATGGTCGTGCGGATCGGATGGCCCTTCTCGCCGAAGAGGTCCCAGAAGATCACCGGCGGCGCGGCCGGGGCCAGCGCAAGGTCCATCGACGCGGCGCGGGCCAGCATCTTCTCGTTCGGGGTTCCCGGCATGGCCAGGCCCGACAGGTCCCCCTTCACGTCCGCGGCGAACACGGGCACCCCCGCGTCGGAGAAGGCCTGGGCCATGACTTGCAAGGTGACCGTCTTGCCGGTGCCCGTGGCTCCCGCGACCACGCCGTGCCGATTGGAGCGATCGAGGCGTTGTGTCACCGGACCTTGCCCCAGTCCGAGCAGGATCTCGTTTTCACCGATCGGCAGCGACATGGGGCAATCTCCTCGTAATCGCTCGGAGCCTAGCGGGCCCCTTGCGCGTCGCCAATCGCAGCGGGCAATGTCGCCCGCGTTTTAGGAGAGTTCCGAAGATGCCCGCGCCCGCTCCGCCTCCCGTCACCACGCGCAACGCCGTGGTGTTCCTGGCCGTGATCGCCGGCGGCGCGGCGCTCTACTGGATGCAGGACATCCTGACGCCCCTGGCCCTGGCGGTGTTCCTGGCGGTCATGGTCGACAGCTTCGCCCGGGTGCTGGTGGCCCGCTTTCCCAAGGTTCCTATGCGCGCGGCCATGCCCGCGGCCCTGGTCCTCTCGATCCTGCTGTTCGGGGTGTCGTTCTGGGTGGTCATCGATAATGGCCGGGGCTTCTTCGATCAGTTGAAGGACTACGCGCCGCGCCTGAACGAGATCATCGCCAAGCTGGCCCACGCGGTCGGCATCCACGTCGCTCCGACGATCGGGGGCCTGATCAACGAGCTCAATCCGCAGCGCTACATCGGCCAGGCCGCGCAGTCGTTCGGCAACTTCGCATCCAGCGCCTTGCTGGTGCTGATCTATCTGGGCTTCATCATCGCCTCGCGCCGGGGGTTCGCGCGCAAGATCGTCTCCCTGTTCCCGCACCACGCCGAGCGCGAGCAGAACATGAAGCTGTTCCAGCGGATCCGCGATGGCGTCGAGCAGTACCTGTGGATCCAGACGGTCACCGGCCTGATGATCGCCATCGCCGCCTGGGTCGTGATGATGCTGGTGCGGCTCGACAACGCCTTCTTCTGGGCCTTCCTGATCTTTCTGGCCGCCTATATCCCGATCCTGGGCGGCGCGATCGGCTGCTTCCTCCCGCCCCTGTTCGCCCTGGTGCAGTTTCCCGACAGCCTATGGCCGGCGATCATCCTGTTCTGCGCGCTGCAGGGGATCTTCTTCGTGGTGGGCAATGTGGTGCTGCCCCGCATGCAGGGCGACAGCCTGAACATGGACCCGACCGTGGTGCTGCTGTCGCTGGCGGTCTGGGGGCCCCCTGTGGGGCGTGCCGGGCATGTTCCTGTCCACGCCGCTGACGGTCGCCGCCATGCTGATCCTGGCGCAGTTCGAAGGCTCCCGCTGGATCGCCATCCTGCTCTCCGAGGACGGCGATCCGCAGGGCGAGCGGCTGGAGGCGGCCAAGCCGCGTCAGAAGCCTTCGGCGCGAAAGAAATGAACTCGACCCTTAAACTCCGGCGATCGGTCCCTATCTATGTCCTGTCCGGCTTCCCCCACCCGGACACCCCCGCCGATCGCGGCCGGCAAGGCCGCCGCCATCGAAGCGGAAAACGCCCGCGCCACCCCGCGGGCCCGCGCCGCCGGCTTCCCCCAGCCGGCGGCGTTTCCGTTCGCGCATGGCGACCGGGCGGCACGAATTCATTCAGAATTCCGATGTAGCGGTTGAAGTAACGCCTAAAAGGGCTAGGTTGCCGCCAAAAATCGCGAGGGAGTCCCATGGTCGGTGAAAAAAGTGTCCTCAAGTCTTCTGAGGCTCCGATCGGCCCGCTGGTGAGCGCCTTCGCGCAGGCCCTGGGGGTCTCGCCCGACGCCCTGCCGGCCGCCGCCCGCGATTTCGCCGCCCAGGCCCAGGACGACTGGTCCGCCGAGGAGCTGCCGGACCTGGACGCCGCCGACGTGGCCCGCGCCCTCGCCGATTTCTGGCGCTTTGGCGAAGGCGCCAAGGACCTTTCCGAACCCGCCATCCGCCTGCGTCGCGCGGAAGGCGGTGAAACGCCGTCCGACCTGCTCGAGATCGTCCAGCCCGACCGGCCGTTCCTGGTCGACAGCATCATGGGCGAGGTCACCGAGGCCGGCTTCTCCGTGCGGGCCATGTTCCACCCCGTGTCCGACTGCGGCGGCGTGCGCCGGTCGATGATCCAGATCTGGTTGAAGCCGGTCGGCGAGGACCGCGAGGCGGCCCTGGTGCGCAGCGTCCGCGAGGCGCTCGGCGACGTCGACGTGGCGGTGCAGGACTTCGACGCCATGCGCGCCCTGATGCGTCGCACGATCGAGGAGCTCAAGAACGCCCCGGCCCCCGTCTCGGCGGAGGAGAAGGCCGAGGATCTCGCCTTCCTCGACTGGCTGGAGGGCGACCACTTCGTGTTCCTGGGCGCGCGGGTCTACGAATATCCGCGCACGGGCGACGGCGGCTACGCGGCCGAGGAGCCGCTATACCAGCCCGAGGGCAGCCTGGGCGTGCTGCGCGATCAGGCCCGCACCGTGCTTCGCCGCGAGAGCGAGCCGGCGGTCCTGTCGGCCCAGGTCCGCACGCGCATCGAGATGGGCGCGCCGATCGTGGTGGCCAAGTCGAACCTGCGCTCGCGCGTCCACCGTCGCGGCTACATGGACTATGTCGGGGTGCGCCGGTACGGCGCCGACGGCAAGGCCTCGGGCGAGATCCGGTTCGTGGGCCTGTTCACCGCCGAGGCCTATGAGACCCCGGCCCGCGACGTGCCGCTGATCCGCCGCAAGGTCGCCCACCTGCTCGATCGCGCCGGCAAGGATCCCGGAAGCCACAACGGCAAGCGCCTGCGCAACATCCTCGAGACCTGGCCGCGCGACGAGCTGTTCCAGACCGACGAGGACCAGCTGCTGGCGATGGCGCTGGGCGTGCTGCACCTGTTCGACCGGCCGCGCGTGAAGCTGTTCGCCCGCCGCGACCCGTTCGACCGCTTCATCTCGGTCCTGATGTTCGTGCCGCGTGAGCGCTACGATCCCGGCGTCCGCGAACGCGCGGGCCAGATCCTGTCGGAGGCGTTCAACGGCCGGGTGTCGGCCTATTACCCGAGCTTCTCCGACGCGCCGCTGGCGCGGGTGCACTACATTCTCGGCGTCACGCCCGGCGATCACGGCGAGCCCGATCTGGCGGCCGTGGAGACCGCGATCGCCGAAACCGCCCGCACCTGGGACGATCGGTTCGAGGCCGTGATCCGCGACAGCCAGGCCGGCCGTGTCGCGCCGCTGCTGGCCCGCTACGCCGGCGACCTTCCCGCCGGGCTATCGCGACCAGTACGACGCCGAAGAGGCCCTGGCCGACATCCAGGTGATCGACGACCTGGCCGAGGGCGAGGCCGTGCGCGTCCGGGCCTTCCGCCGTGATGGCGACAGCCCGATCACCTTCCGCTTCAAGCTCTATCGGCCCGGTGCGGCCGCGCCGCTGGCCGACGTGCTGCCGATCCTCGAGCACATGGGCCTGAAGGCCTTGATCGAGGAAGGCTTCAAGGTCGCGCCGACCGGCGAGTCCCGGGAACCGCGAACCGGTCTGGGTGCACGAGTTCGTGCTGCGCGACGAGGCCGGCGAGCACCTGGTGTTCGCCGACGTGAAGCAGGCCTTCGAGGCCGCCTTCGTCGCCATCTGGACGGGCCGCGCCGAGAGCGACGGCTTCAATCGCCTGGTGCTGGAGCTCGGCATCGGCTGGCGGGAGGCGGCCTTGATCCGGGCGCTCGCCCGCTACCGCCAGCAGTCGGGCCTCGATCCCAGCCAGGGCGTGCAGGAGCAGGCGCTGGCGGATCATCCGGGCGTCGCTCGCCTGATCCTCGACCTGTTCCAGACCAAGTTCGATCCCGCCGTCCGCGCCGAGCTCAAGGCGCGCGAGGAGCAGGCCAAGGCCGTCGAGGCCAAGATCGTCGAGGCGCTGCAGGCCGTCGAAAGCCTGGACGCCGACCGCGTCCTGCGCCGACTGGCCGCTCTGGTGGGCGCGATCCAGCGCACGAACTTCTACCAGCCGGGCCGCCGACGGTCAGCCCAAGCCCTACATCAGCTTCAAGATCGCCTCGCGCGAGCTCGAGGACCTTCCCGCGCCCAAGCCCTATCGCGAGATCTACGTCTCGGCGCCGCACGTCGAGGGCGTGCACCTGCGCTTTGGCCCGGTCGCCCGGGGCGGCCTGCGCTGGTCGGACCGTCGCGACGACTTCCGCACCGAGGTCCTGGGCCTGGTGAAGGCCCAGCAGGTCAAGAACGCGGTGATCGTGCCGGTCGGCTCCAAGGGCGGCTTCTATCCTAAGCAGTTGCCGCGCGGCGGCGATCGCGACGCGATCCAGGCCGAGGCGATCCGCGCCTACAAGACCTTCCTGTCGGGCCTGCTGGACCTGACCGACAACATCGACGCCGACAACCAGGTCGTGCCGCCGCCGTCGGTGGTCGTCCATGACGGCCATGACCCCTATCTGGTCGTCGCCGCCGACAAGGGCACGGCGACCTTCTCCGACATCGCCAACGGCGTGGCCGAGGACTACGGCTTCTGGCTGGGCGACGCCTTCGCCTCCGGCGGCTCGGTCGGCTATGATCACAAGGTCATGGGCATCACCGCCCGCGGCGCCTGGGAGGCGGTCAAGCGCCACTTCCGCGAACTGGGCAAGGACATCCAGACCGAGCCGTTCACCGCCGTCGGCGTCGGCGACATGTCGGGCGACGTGTTCGGCAATGGCATGCTGCTGTCCAAGCAGACCCGCCTGCTGGCCGCCTTCGACCACCGCCACATCTTCCTCGATCCCAATCCGGACCCGGCCGTGTCGTGGGAAGAGCGCAGCCGCATGTTCAAGCTGCCGCGCTCGTCTTGGGAAGACTACGACAAGTCGAAGATCTCGCAGGGCGGCGGCGTCTTCGCCCGCAGCCTGAAGAGCATCCCGCTGTCGCCCGAGGTCCGCGCCATGCTGGACCTGAAGGCCGAGGCGGTCTCGCCGGCCGAGCTGATGACCGCGATCCTCAAGGCGCGCGCCGAGCTGCTCTATCTCGGCGGCATCGGCACCTATGTGAAGGCCAAGGGCGAGAGCAACGCCGACGCGGGCGACAAGGCCAATGACGCCATCCGCATCAACGGTTCGGACCTGCGCGTGAAGGTGGTCGGCGAGGGCGCGAACCTCGGCCTCACCCAGGCCGGCCGGATCGAGTTCGCCCAGGCCGGCGGCCATGTGAACACCGACGCCATCGACAACTCGGCCGGGGTCGACAGCTCCGACCACGAGGTCAACATCAAGATCCTGACCGGCATTCTGGAGCGGGGCGGTCAGCTGGATCGCGAGAGCCGCAACACCCTGCTGGCCTCGATGACCGACGACGTGGCCCACCACGTCCTGGAGCACAATTACGACCAGACCCTGGCCCTGACCCTGCTGGAAAGCGACGCGGTCAGCGAGGTCGACGCCCAGATCCGCTACATGGTCGACCTGGAACATCGCGGACGTCTCGACCGCCGCGTCGAGGGCCTGCCGACCAATACGGCGCTGCTGGAGCGCAAGGCGGCCGGCAAGGGGCTGACGCGGCCGGAGCTGGCCGTGCTGCTGGCCTATGGCAAGCTCGACCTGTTCGATGAGATCGTCGCCTCCTCGGCAACCGGACGATCCGTGGTTCGAAGCTACGCTGGAGGGCTATTTCCCCAAGGCGCTCGGCAAGTACGCCGACGCCATGCAGAAGCACCGCTTGAAGCGAGAGATCATCGCTACGGTGGTCGGCAACCAGATGGTCAATATGTGCGGCCCGACCTTCGCCAGCCGGCTGAAGGCGGCGGCCGGCCCCGACGCCGGGGCGGTGGTCACCGGCTTCACGGCGGCGCGCGAGATCCTCGGGATCGACGCCCTGTGGGACCAGGTCGGGGCGCTCGACAACAAGGCCTCGGCCGATGGTCAGACCGCGCTCTACAAGGCTCTGGCCTACGCCCTGCGCAGCCTGAGCTTCTGGCTCGCCCGCCGCGCCTTCCGCGACAAGTCCAGCGTCAAGGCGCTGGTCGAGGCGTATGGCCCGTCGGTCGCGGCGCTGAAGGCCCTGACCCCCGGGATCCTCTCGGCCTTCGAGCAGAAGACGGTGGCCAAGCGGGTGAAGACCTATGTCGCCGATGGCGCGCCCGAGGCCCTGGCCCAGGCGGTGGCGGCTCTGCAGCCGCTGACCACGGCGGCGGATCTGGTCGATCTGGCCAACGCCTCCAGCTGGAGCGTGGAGAATGTCGCGCGTCTCTATCATCAGGTCGGCGCGACCTTCGGCTTCGATCGCCTGCGGGCGGCGGCGGGCGCCTTCGTCGGCGGCGACAGCTTCGAGCGCCTGGCGGTCCGCCGCCTGATCGAGGACATGCTGACCGAGCAGACCTCGATCACCCAGCAGGTGCTGAAGTTCGCCGCCAACGCCCAGGCGGGCGAGGACGAAGCGGGGACCAAGGCGGCGATCAGCTCGTGGGCCGCCCTGCGCGGCGATCGTCCGCGTATCGTCAAGCGCACGATCGAGGAGATCGAGCAGGCTGGCGGCGGCTGGACCTTCGCCAAGCTGACCATCGCCAACGCGGCCCTGCGGGAACTGTCGGCGGCCTAAGCCTCCGGTTGCGCTCCACGTCGCGGCGAGGCACGCTCGCGGCGTGGAGGCTTCGCGGGGGCTGGGATGACCAAGGACCGGATCGTTCTGCTGGACGCGCTGCGTGGCCTCGGGGTGCTGGGCATCCTGTTGTGCAACGCGCCGGACTTCGCGGTCCCGCCGCAGGTGGCCGAATCGGCGCGCCTCTGGCCGCACGGGACCGGCGCGGCCACCCTGTCGGTCTGGGTCGTGACCCAATGGCTGTTCCAGCGCAAGTTCGTGACCCTGTTCGCCATGCTGTTCGGCGTCTCGATCTTCCTGGTCGGCGGCGAGCGGTCCGACGCCCAGCGCGGCGCGATCCTGCGCCGCCGGCTCTCGTGGATGGTCGTCTTCGGCCTGCTGCACGGCTTCGTCATCTGGTACGGCGACGTGCTGCTGAGCTACGCCCTCGCCGGCTTCGCGGTGATGCTGGTCCGGTCCTGGCCGGCGCGGAAGCTGATCCGGACGGGGCTCGCCATCTGGATCGCGGTCGGCGCGGTCTCCCTGATCGGCATGACGGCCGTCGTCCTTCTGTCGCGGGGCGACACGCAGTTCTCGCTCGAGGCGGCGGGCATGGCGGCCAAGGCCCGGCTGGCCGAGGCGCAATACGGCGGGGGCTTCGCCCAGTCCCTCGTCCAGAACGCCAAGGACCGCCTCGCCTTCCTGTCGGGCGAGCCGCTGATCTTCGTGATGACCTCGGCCCTGATGATGATCGGCCTGGGCGCCTTCAAGGCCGGCGTGCTGACCGGCGAGGCCTCGGACCGGGTCTATCGGCGGTTGCTCCTCTGGGGCTTGCTGGCCTCGGCCCTGATCGGCGCCCTGTTCATCGCCCAGGCGATGATGGGCCTGCCCGAGGACTTGGGCATGTTCGCCATGGCCCTGCAATGGATCCTCGCGCCGCCGACGACCCTGGCCTATGTCAGCCTGATGGTCTTCGCGAGCCGCTCGAAGGCGTGGTCGGCGATTCCGAGGGTCCTGGCTCCGGTGGGGCAGATGGCCTTCACGAACTATCTGGCCCAGTCATTGATCATGACCGTGATCTTCTACGGCGGTCGCGGCCTTGGCCTGCATGGCCAGGTCGACCGGCCGGGCCTGGCGGCGATCACCGTGGCGGTCTGGATCGTCCAGATCCTGTGGTCGCGCTGGTGGCTCGACCGCTTCGAGATGGGGCCGCTGGAGTGGGTGTGGCGGCGGCTCTATCGCGGCCCTAGCCCGCTCCGTCGACCGGCCCTCGCCGCGGCCTAAGCGCAGGCCGTGAGGGCCGTCGTGAAATAGGCCCGCACCTGCTCGAACAGGTCCGGCCGATAGCGGGCCCGGGGATCGTTGGCCTTGTCGTCGTCGAAGGCGTGGGTCGCGTCGGGCAGCACCAGCTGATCCACGCGAAGGCCGTCGCGGGCCAGGCGGTCGAGGGCCAGCTTCGGCGCCTTCCAGCCGACCACCTGGTCCTTGCCGGCGATCACCGACCAGACCGGCGGCGGCGCCTCGCCCCAGCCGTGGCGCGTGGTCAGGGCCGGATAGCCGGCATAGGGATAGACGAGCAGAGCGCCCTTCACCGCCGAGCGCAGGCGGGCCGGATCGGCGTCGGTCAGGCGGGTGATCGCCGGCGCCCGGGCCCCCAGGGCGTAGGCGTCCATGATCGTCCAGCCGCCGTGGCTCCAGCCCGCCAGGAAGACCCGGGACTCGTCGGCCCAGCCCTGACGCTCCAGCCAGGCCAGCATGGCGAAGACGTCGCCGGCCCGCTGGGGCCCACGCACCCGCAGGCCGGTGCAGACGGTCAGCTTGGCGTCGAGGCTGGAGACGCCGCGTGGCAGGAACGAGTCGACCACGACCGCCGCCCAGCCGGCCTCGACGGCCGTCCGGGCGTAGGTCTCAAGGAACGGCGTCTTGCCGCCGCAGCCGTGCAGGATCAGCGCCACCGGGAAGGGGCCGGGCCCCTCCGGCTTGAACACCCGCGAGTGGCGGGCGATCGTCTCGCCCCAGGCGGCGCTGTCCATCCAATCCCCTCGGTCAGTGCCTGAACACCCGCACGCCGGTGAAGGCCATGGCCAGGCCCAGCTTGTCGGCCGCCTCGATCACCTCGGCGTCGCGCATCGAGCCGCCCGGCTGGATGATCGCGGTCGCCCCGGCCTCGGCCGCCTGGATCAGGCCGTCGGCGAACGGGAAGAAGGCTTCCGAGGCGCAGGCGCAGCCCGTCAGGTCCAGGCCGAAGTCGGCGGCTCGAAGAGCCGCGATGCGGGCGCTGTCCTTGCGGTTCATCTGGCCGGCGCCGACGCCCAGGGTCTGGCCGGCGCGGGCGTAGACGATGGCGTTGGACTTGACGTGCTTGCCGACCGTGAAGGCGAACAGCATGTCGCGCACTTCCTCGTCGGTCGGCTGGCGCTTCGTCACGATCTTCAGGTCCGAGGCCTTGATCCGCGCGTCGTCGCGCGACTGCACGAGGAAACCGCCGGCCACGCTCTTGAAGGTGTCGCCCGTCGATAGCGGGTCCGGCAGGCCGCCGGTGACCAGCAGCCGCAGGTTCTTCTTGGCGGCGAAGACGGCCACGGCGTCCTCGTCGGCCTCGGGAGCGATCACCACCTCGGTGAAGATCTCGACCATGGCCTCGGCCGCTTCGCGGGTCAGGCGCGAGTTCACCGCCACGATACCGCCGAAGGCCGAGGTCGGGTCGCAGGCCAGGGCCCGCTCATAGGCCTCGCGCTGGGTCGCGCCGACCGCCACGCCGCAGGGATTGGCGTGCTTGATGATCGCCACCGCCGGGCCCTGGGCCGGGTCGAACTCGGCGATCAGCTCGAAGGCCGCGTCGGTGTCGTTGATGTTGTTGTAGCTGAGCTCCTTGCCCTGCAGCTGCCGGGCCGTGGCCACGCCCGGGCGCGGGTTCGGGAAGGTGTAGAACGCCGCCTTCTGGTGCGGGTTCTCGCCATAGCGCATGGTCTGGCGCAGCTCGCCGGCGATCGACTTGCGGGCCGGGAAGTCCTGGCCCAGGGCCTGGGCGAACCAGGCCGAGATGGCCGCGTCATAGGCCGCCGTGCGGGCGTAGGCGCGGGCGGCGAGCTGCCGGCGCAAGGCCAGGGTCGTCCCGCCGGCCTTCAGGGCTTCCAGCACCTCGGCCAGATCGGCCGGATCGGTGCAGACGGCGACATAGCCGTGGTTCTTGGCCGCCGAGCGGATCATGGCCGGGCCGCCGATGTCGATGTTCTCGACGCACTCGGCATAGGAGCCGCCCTTCGCGACGGTCGCCTCGAACGGATAGAGGTTCACATAGAGGATATCGATGCCGCCGATGCCGTGGTCGGCCATGGCCTTGGCGTGATCGGCCGCGTCTCGCACGCCCAGCAGCCCGCCATGCACCACCGGGTGCAGGGTCTTCACCCGGCCGTCCATCATCTCGGGAAAGCCCGTCAGGTCCGAGACGTCCTTGACCGGGATGCCGGCCGCGGCGATCGCGGCCTTGGTGCCGCCGGTCGAGACCAGCTCGACGCCCGCCTCGTGCAGCGTCTTGGCGGCCTCGACGAGGCCGGTCTTGTCGGAGACCGACAGCAGGGCCCGCTTGGGGGCGACGAGATCGGGGGCGGACGGATAGTCGGGGGCGGCGGGCACGGCGGACTCCCCCTGGTGTGGTTCAGAATGGGAGCCCAGGCGCGCGGCTTATGATGTCCACGCTCCCCGATGGTTCCCCATCACTAGCGCCAGTCACGCGAACGCGGCGGAAAATACGGGGGCGGGCGGGGGAGCCAATGGATGCTCCCCCGTGACACGGGGGAGCATCTTCACGCGGCTGGGCCGCTGAAGGTGTTGGGGAGGCGACGGAGCGGCCGGGCGAACCCGGAGACCGTGAGTGTGTGTTGCGTTTCGGCTCGCTGACCGCTCCGCCAGGCTGTTCTTGCCCGTGAGGATGGGGGGCGTGAGCGTCTTTCAGCTCGGGACCCCACTAGCCCCCGGACGGGCGCGGACCCACTGGGACGGCTACATCCGACTCCCAGCCCGACGATCCGCGATAGGCGGCTTGTACGATCACCGCCCTGTCGCTCCGCGCTCGCCTCTCGGCGGCCTCTTCCGAGATCCCGGATCTATCCAACGAACAGACCCCGGTCGAAACCGCTTCGAGACCACGCGGCCCCGCTCAGCCTAACCCCATCGCCGCTTTGGGCCGGATCCAAGCGCCCTCCCCCGCGACGGGGACAGCTCCGAGTATGGCGGCGGTTTCAACGCGGATGATCCAGCGGCGCGTAAAAGTGACAAGCGGTTGAAATCGCTCGGTTCGATTCCGGATACGCCGGGGATAGAGCGCCACGAACGCTCGTACTTTTCCCTCTCCTCCCCCTCCGGGGGGGGGGACCGCCGAACGGCGGTGGAGGGGCCAGCCGCGCTGGCGACAGCCCCGCCGGATCAGACGCGAAGACCTCGCCGGCCACAGGATGTAATCCCGCCGCACAGGGCCCCTCCACCAGCTTCGCTGGTCCCCCTCCCCCGGAGGGGAGAGAGAGGCAAAGCGCCTTACCCCGCCCGCCCGATACGCTTGATTTCCCAATCCAGCTGAACGCCGCCCAGGCCTTCCCAGTCGGCGGCCGCGGCCGCTGCGACGCGAACCGGCCGGCTATGCAACCCTGAGCTTTCGGCTTAAGCTCAAGCTTGCTCCATGCTCGATCGGGACGCTCCTGATGAAGATGAGCTCGCATCCGCGCGGCCGCCGCGCCCTTTCGGCCCTGCTGGTCTGCTGCCTGGCCTACGGCGTCGCCATGGCCGTCATGACGGCCATGCTGGCCGCCCAGCACCAGGGTCGCCCGTTTCGCCGTCGGCGCCGCCGCGCTCGCGCCGCTGACCGCCGTGGGCGTGCTCTACGTCGTCCTTCGAAGCGATCACGGCTTCGTTCTCACGCCCCGCCACAAGGCGCTGTTGCGCCTGGCCCTGGCGGGCGGCGTGGTCCTGGGGGCGGGCCTGGCGGGCGGTGTCCTGCTTCTGAGCTAGGCTGGAGGGGACCTCACCCCTCCGCCCGCGTCAGTTTCCAGCGGATCTTCGCCCCCACCTCCGGGCGGACCTGGCTCTTGAGCACCACCTGGCCGGCCTTGCGCGCCAGGCCGTGGTCGAAATGGGCGCTGGGGGCGATCTCGACGTCGACGGCGTCGTTCCTCAGCCACCAGCCGATGTTGTTCGGCCCCCGGATCAGCACGCTCTTGCCGTCGCGGGCGATCGAGGCGCGGGCCTCGGGGTGCAGGTGGAAGCGGACGGCGAAGGGCAGGTAGCGGCGCGGACCTTCCGCCGCGCCGGGATCGGCGGCGATCGGCGTCAGGCTGTCCTCGCCACGCAGCTCGTCGGCGACGGCGTCGAGGAACAGACGCCGGGCGTGGGTCAGGCCCAGGCGCCGCCAGCCGTCGTGGGCGATGTCCAGCCACACCCCGCCGACGTCGTCGTGACGCTGGACCTCGACCTTGGTGGTCGCCGTCGACCAGCCAGGGGCCGAGGGCGCGGGCCCGGAAGCCGGAGAGCGGGCGGCCGGCCGAGCCGTCGCCGACCGAGACGGTCGAGGCGGCGTCGGACAGGCGGAAGGCGTGGGCGCCGCCGGCCTCGGGGCTCCAGCCGCAGCTGGTGATCAGCCGGTCCTTGGCGCAGACGATCTCGATGGCGGCCGGCTGGGCGCAGGCGGCGACGCTGAGCGGGCCGGCGGCGGGCGGGCCGCAGTCGGCGATCAGCTCCAGCGAGCCGCCGACCATCTTCTGGTAGCCGCTGTGCGGGGCGGCGCTGAGGGCGCGCGGGCCGGCGTCGTCATGGGCCAGGGCCGCGGCGATGCGGGCCGGGCCGATGGCCTCGCCGCCGTGGAAGGCCGCCAGGTGGCCGTCGGCCAGGGTGAAGAAGCGGGTCGCGGTCGACAGGCGGTCGATGGCGCGCGAGGCGGCCTCGGGCGTCGGCCGGCCGCGCTGGCCCAGGGCGTCGTCGAGGGTCAGCAGGTCGAACAGCAGCTCGACTCCGGCCTCGGGCGAGCGGGTCGCGTGGCCCCCGTCCGGCAGGACGATCTGGTCGATGTGGCGGGAGAGGGCCTTCAGCCCCTTGTCGATCAGGGCCTCGCCCGGCTTGCCGGCCAGGGCGCAGCCGGCGACGGCGACGGCGATGGCGCGCTCCAGGGCGCGGGCCGGAGCGTTGCGGATCTCGGCCAGGCGGCGGGCCTGGCGGGCCAGGTCGCCGCGCAGGTCGGCGGCCTCGGCGTCGCTGGCCTCCATCGACAGGGCCCGGGCGGCGCAGGCCAGGTGGAACACGCGCCGCTCCAGGCACTCAGGCGCCCAGGAGAAGGCATTCCACTTGCCGAACACCCGCCGCCAGTCGTCGATCAGCCTCAACGCCCGGCGAACGCCGTCCGGGCCGGCGGCGACCAGGTCGGGCAGCCAGTCGAAGCGGTGCAGGCCGACGGCGAAGCGGCGCGAGGGGCTGGCCGTGTCAAACGGGTCGCCCGCCTCGCCCAGGCGCAGGGTCCCGCCGTCGAGGGCCAGGGTCCCGGCCAGCAGGCGGCGGCCCTGGCCGGCGTTGGTCGGGCGCGGGTCGCGGGGATGGGCGGCCAGGCCCTCGGGCCGGGGCAAGGTCAGCAACAGGCGGTGGGGCGGCGAGCCGCACCATTCGCGCTCGACGTGGCTGGAAAGCTCGGCCGCCAGGGCTCGCCACAGAACGCCGCCCCGCGCCAGGGCGGGAAGCCGGATGCCGTGGGCGGAGCGCTTGACGGCTGGAGCCAAGGGGTCAGCCGCCCTTCAGCGCGCGGATGTTGGCGGCGTAGGCCTCGCGCCCGCCCTTGAAGACCGCCGAGCCGGCGACGAGGGCGGTGGCGCCGGCGGCCACGCATTGCGGGGCGGTGAGCGGCGTGACCCCGCCGTCGACCTCGAGAATGATGTCGAGGCCGGCCTTGTCGATCATCCTCCGCAGGGCCTCGACCTTGCGCAGCTGGCCGGGGATGAAGCTTTGGCCGCCAAAGCCCGGATTGACCGACATGACCAGCAGGAGATCGACGTCCTCGAGGATCCACTCGACGTGGTCGATGCCGGTCGAGGGGTTGAAGACCACGCCCGCCTTGGCAACCCCAGCTCGCGGATGCGCTTCAGGGAGCGGTGCAGGTGCGGGCCGGCCTCGGGATGGATGCTGATCAGGTCGGCCCCGGCGGCGCGGAAGGCCTCCAGATATGGGTCGGCCGGGCTGATCATCAGGTGCACGTCGAAGGGGATCTTGGCGTGCGGTCGGATGGCTTTGACGATGTCGGGACCGAGCGTGATGTTCGGCACGAAGTGGCCGTCCATCACGTCGACATGCACCCAGTCGGCGCCGGCCGCCTCGATGGCGGCGACTTCCTCGCCCAGCCGGGCGAAGTCGGAGGCGAGGATCGAGGGGGCGATGATCGGCGCGGTCATGGCCCTGGGATAGCGGCCCCGACGCCGTCTGTCATCCCGGGCGAGCGCGTGGGGCGACGCTCAGCGCTTTTTGAACCGCGCGGCGAAGAAGCCGTCCTGGCCGCCGTCGCGGTGATGCGGCAGCAGGCGCAGGGTTCCGCGCGGGGTCAGGCTGGCGGGGGGAAGCCGGCCGTCTCGCCCTCGCCAGGGGCGATCGGGTCGAGCGCCATGTCGGGGCGCCGGGCCAGGAAGGCCTCGACCTGGGCCTCGCCCTCTTCCGGCTCCAGCGAGCAGACGCAGTAGACGAGGGCCCCGCCGGGCTTCAGCCGGCCGGCGGCGCTGTCCAGGATGCGGGCCTGGACGTTGGCCAGGCTGGCGACGTCGCCCGGCCGCGCGGCCCACAGCACGTCGGGATGGCGACGGAAGGTGCCGGTGGCGCTGCACGGCGCGTCCAGCAGGATGGCGTCGAAGGTCCGCGCGTCGTCCCAGGCGGCCGCGTCGGCGGCCACGACCTGGGCGGCGAGGCCGGTGCGGGCCAGGTTCTCCTCCAGGCGCTTGAGGCGGGCGGCCGAGCGGTCGAGGGCGACGACCTCCGCGCCGGCGGCGGCCAGCTGCAGGGTCTTGCCGCCCGGGGCGGCGCAGAGGTCGAGCACGGTCTCGCCGGCCTTGACCTCCAGCAGGCGGGCGGGGACGGCGGCGGCGGCGTCCTGCACCCACCAGCTTCCCTCCTCGAAGCCCGGCCAGGCGGCGACGTCGCCCTTGCGGCGCAGGCGCAGGGACCCGCCGGCCAGCACCTCGCCCTCCAGCGCCTCGGCCAGGGCGGCCGCGTCGGCGCCGGGCTTGAGGGACAGGTCGGTGGCCGGCTCCAGGGCGATCTGGGCGGCGATCTGGCGGGCCGTGGCCTCGCCGAACGCGGCGACCCAGCGCGAATAGAGCCAGGGCGGGGCCAGCAGGGTGGGATCGTCGCCCAGGCTATCTGGGGCCGGGGCGTCGCGCAGCAGGCCGCGCAGCACGGCGTTGACCAGGCCCTTGAACGGGCGGCTGGCCTTGTTGGCGACCGGCCAGCTCGACCGAGGTGGCCACGGCCGCGAAGGCCGGGACCTCCAGATGGAAGGCCTGGGCCGCGCCCAGGCGCAGCAGGTTCATGACCCGGTCCGGCGGCGCCTTCTGCAGGCGGGCGGCCAGGGCGCGGTCGATCGGGCCCAGGTGGCGCAGCACGGCCATGGCCAGGGCGCGGGCGAAGGCGCGCTCGCGCGGCTCCAGGAAGCGGAAGCCGTTGGCCGAAGCGGCCTCGTCGAGGCCGCCGCGCCGCGACAGGGCCGCGTCGATCAGGGTCAGGGCGGCCTCCCGGGCGGGGAGGCCGTCGTTCAGTTCTTGAGTCACCGCCCCGCCGTGCCAAGAGGCGGGCGCGAGCGCAAGCGGATTCGCACCGGGCCTCAGGCCGAGGCGGCGCTCGCCGGGGCGCGGAACAGGCCCAGGACCACCGTGACGCCGAACACGAAGAAGCCCAGCATCACCAGCAGCGACCCCACCCCGATCATCGGTCCGAACAGGGCCGGCGGCCCGGCCTGGCCCAGATACATGAACAGGCCCGGGATCATCAGCAGCACGCCCAGGTTCGAGACGACGAAGTTGGCGGCCTTGACCTTGTTCGACACGCCCTGGCCCAGGGTGGCGTAATAGGTCCCCATCATCGCCAGGCTGACCCAGCCCAGTAGATTGAGGTGCGCGTGGGCCGAATAGGTGGCGTGGTTCTCGGTCATGCCCATGGCCAGGCCCCAGCAGACCCCGATCATGGCGTAGACGGCGGCCGACGCGAAGAAGGCGTGCGGCCAGCGATTGCGGTTCATCTTGAAATTACCCCGATTGTCGAACGTTGTTATCTTGGGTCGGGGGTTGAACAGCATGTCGCTGGCGGTTTCAACCGCGATGATGTTAAACCTCTGTCATGTCTGATCTTCCCGACGCCCAGCCCGAAGTCGCCGTCGAGGTTCCCGGGGCCGCGCCCGGCAAGGCCCTGAGCCCGGCGGCCCGCCGCGCCCTGGAAGAGGCCGCCGCCCGCCGCGCGGCGGAGCGCGATCCGAGCCTCCCCCCGAACAGGGCGGACGCGACGGTCCCGAGCCCACCCGGTTCGGCGACTGGGAGAAGAAGGGCGTGGCGGTCGACTTCTGAGGGGCGATGGCCTTCCAAAGCCGCGTGAAACGCCGCTAACCTCGGGCCTTCTCACGGGAGGCCCCACCTTGCGTCTGCTCGCCAAGTTCGTCGCGACCCTTTCGGTCGCCTTGCTGCTGACCGCGCCGGCGGTCGACGCCGCCTCGGCCAAGCCCAGGCGCGAGAACGCCGTCGCCGCGCGCGCCCTCGAAGCCGGGGCGGTCGCCTCCCCCGATCGATATGGCGGCCCTGGCGGCCCAGGAGATCCTCAAGGCCGGCGGCAACGCGGTCGACGCGGCGGTGGCGACGGGCTTCGCCCTGGCCGTCACCTATCCCGAGGCCGGCAATCTGGGCGGCGGCGGCTTCATGACCGTGTACATGGACGGCAAGCCCTACTTCCTCGACTACCGCGAGACCGCTCCGGCGGCGGCCACGGCCGACATGTACCTGGGGCCGGACGGCGAGCCGGTCGCGGGCCTGTCGCTGTTCGGCAATCTGGCGGTCGGGACGCCGGGCACGGTCCGGGGCCTGGCCATGGCGCACAAGCGGTTCGGCAAGCTGCCGTGGGCGCGGGTGCTGGCCCCGGCGATCCGCTACGCCCGCGACGGCTTCGTCGTGAACGAGCAGTTCGCCGACATGCTGACCCGCGAGGTTCCCGAACCCTTCCAGAAGACCAATTTCCGCGCCTATTTCGCGCCCGCCAAGGTCGGAAGCCTGTTCAGGCAGCCGGAACTGGCCGCCACCCTGGAGCGGATCGCCAGGAGCGGCGACAAGGCTTTCTACGAGGGCGAGACCGCCGACCTGATCGTCGCCCAGATGGCGCGCGGCGAGAAGAAGGGGCTGATCACCAAAGCCGACCTCGCCGGCTACAAGGCCGTGTGGCGCGCGCCGGTGACGGCCAAGTGGCGCGGCTACGACGTGATCACCGCCCCGCCGCCCAGCTCGGGCGGGATCGCCCTGATGCAGATGCTGCTGATGAAGCAGGACGCCGCGCCGCTGTTCAAAGGCCAGACCCTGAACGGCGCCCCCGTACGTCCACCTGGTCTCGGAGATCGAGAAGCGCGTCTTCGCCGACCGCGCGGAATATCTGGGCGACCCCGATTTCGTGAAGGTCCCGGTCTCGAACCTGATCGATCCGGCCTATGTCGCGCGCAGGGCCAAGGAGATCGATCCGGAGAAGCCCTCAGCCACCCAGGCCGTGTCGCCGGGTCTCGAGAAGCTGGAGACGACCCACTATTCGATCGTCGACAAGTGGGGCAACGCCGTCTCCAACACCTATACCCTGAACGGCTGGTTCGGCTCGGGCGTGGTGGTCGAGGGGGCGGGCTTCCTGCTCAACGACGAGATGGACGACTTCTCGGCCAAGCCCGGGGCGCCCAACATGTTCGGCGTGGTGGGCGGATCGGCCAACGCCATCGGTCCGGGCAAGCGGCCGCTATCCTCGATGACCCCGACCATCCTGACCAAGGACGGCCGCGTGGCCATGGTGATCGGCACGCCCGGCGGCTCGACGATCTTCACCTCGGTGTTCCAGGTGCTGGCCGACGTCTACGACTTCAACCTGTCCCTGAAGGACGCTCAGAAGCAGGCGCGCTTCCACCATCAGCTGCTGCCCGAGAACACGATCTTCGTCGAAAAGTTCGCGCCGCCGGCGGCCGAGGTGAAGGGCGCGCTGGAAGCCAAGGGCTACAAGCTCGTCGAGCATTCGAGGATCGGCGACATCGCGGCGATCCAGGTTCTGGGCCGGACGCCGGTTCCGGAGGCCGATCCCCGGGCGCGGGGCGTTGGGATGGTGGTGAAGTGAATGCCCCCTTCCCCCTTGATGGGGGAAGGGTTGGGGATGGGGGTGATTGCTGAAGTAGCGGCCTGCGCGCTGCATCGACCGCAGTGGTCACCCCCACCCCTGCCCCTCCCCCATCAAAGGGGGAGGGAGGAGATCGTCAAACCCCCGCGATCTCCGCGATCACCTTCAAGGCCGCCTCGCGCGGGTCGTTGGCCGCGGTGATCGGGCGGCCGCAGACCAGGTGGCTGGCGCCGGCGCGGATGGCGGCTTCGGGGGTGGCGGCGCGGGCCTGGTCGTTCTTGGCCGACCAGAAGGGGCGCACGCCCGGGGTGACGATCAGGAAGTCGGGGCGTCCGGCCGCCGTGGCGATCTCCCGCGCCAGCCCGGCCTCGTGCGGCGAGGAGACGACGCCATCGACGCCGGCTTCAATGGCCTGGCGCACCCGGCGCTCGACCAGGTCGCGGGCCCCGAACGCGTAGCCCATCTCCACGAGATCGGCGTCGGTCAGGCTGGTCAGCACGGTCACCGCCAGGATCTTCAGCGAGGAGTTCGCCGCGCGCGTGCACCGCCGCCTTCATCACCTGCGGTTCGGCGTGGACGGTCAGCAGGTCGCAGCCGCTCTGGGCCAGAACCCGGGCCGAGCGTTCGACCGTCGCGCCGATGTCGTGCAGCTTCCAGTCCAGGAAGATCGACTTGCCGCTGGCCTTCAGCTCGCGCGCCAGGGTCATGCCGTCGCTGGCCAGCAGCTCCAGGCCGATCTTGTAGAAGCTGACCGCGTCGCCCAGGCGCTCGACCATGTCGCGAGCCTCGTCGACGGTGGGCAGGTCGAGCGGCACGATCAGGCGCGGGTCGGCGGTCATGTTTGGTCCCCGGGGTTGGCGCGCGCGATCAGCCGCCCTAGGAAGGGCGAGCTTGGGCGCGAATTGAAAGGCGAGGACGTCGAATGGACGAGGCGAAGCTGGCCGTCAACTTCTTCGTGGCCCTGTTCGCCCTGATCGATCCGATCGGCAACGTGCCGCTGTTCGCCGCCGCCACCCTGGGCGCGGCGGCCGCGGGGCGGCGGATGGTGGCCGTCTATATCGGCCTGTTCATGACCGCCTTCCTGATCTTCTTCTACTTCACGGGGGTGGGCCTGCTGGCCTTCTTCGGCATCTCGATGCAGGCCTTCCGCATCGCCGGCGGCATCATCCTGTTCATCCTGGGCCTGGACATGGTGCGCGACGACTTCACCACCATGTTCGCCGACGCGGCCGAGGGGGTCGAGGACCAGTCGCCGCGCGCCTATGCCAAGAAGCGGTTCGAACGGCTGATCGTGCCCTTCGCCATGCCGCTGCTGATCGGCCCCGGCGCGATCTCGACCGTGATCATCTACGCCGCCGAGGCCAAGCCCCTGGGCCTGACCGGCGCGGGCATCGGGGTGGCGGTGATCGTCGCCGTCTCGGCGGTGGTCGTCGCCGCCTTCTGGGCCGCGCCGCTGATCAGCCGGGTGCTCGGCCGCATCGGCATGAGCATCGTGGTGCGGGTGCTGGGCCTGATCCTCTGCGCCCTGGCGGTGCAGTTCGTCCTGGTCGGGGTGGGCGACGCCACGCGCGGCCTGATCCGCAGCGAGGCCCAGGCGCCCCTACGCCGCCGATAAGTAGTCGCCCGCGCCGCGTGGCTCTGGACACCGGCGGGCGGCGAGTCCCATATCGCCGCCATGCGCGACCCCGTAGCTTCCCCCCACGGCCACGACGCTGACGTGATCATCGCCGGAGCCGGCATGGCCGGCGCCACCCTGGCCCTGGCGCTGAAGTCCGGCGGCCTGCGGCCCCTGCTGGTCGACCCCCAGCCGTTCGACGCCCAGCTGGCGCCGACCTTCGACGGCCGCAGCTCGGCCATCGCCTATTCCTCGTTCCGCCAGTGGCGGGCGATCGGGGCGGGCGCGGCGCTGGAGCCGCACGCCCAGCGCATCGAGCAGATCCTGGTCACCGACGGCCGCACCCCCGGCGCGGCGGCCCGCAAGCCTTCGGCCTCGTTCCTGCGCTTCGATTCCAGCGAAATCTCCGGCCGTATCGAGGGCGAGCCCCTGGGCTATCTGGTCGAGAACCGTCAGATCCGCGCGGCGCTCTCGAAGGCGGTGATCGACAAGGAGATCCCGGTCATCGCTCCGATGGCGGCCAAGAACCTCGAGGTCACGCCCGGCGCGGCGCGGCTGATCCTGTCGGACGGCCGGGCCCTGACCGCGCCGCTGGCGGTCAGCGCCGAGGGGCGCGGCTCGGTCCTGCGCCAGGCGGCGGGCATCGGCCATATCGGTTGGGGCTATGGCCAGAGCGGCGTTGTCTGCACGGTCAAGCTGGAGCGCCCGCACGAGGGCGTCGCCCACGAATATTTCCTGCCCAGCGGCCCGTTCGCCATCCTGCCCCTGACCGAGCAGCGGGCCAGCCTGGTCTGGACCGAGAGCACGGCGCGCGGCGAGGCCCTGCGCCACGCCTCGTCGGAGGTGTTCCACGCCCACCTGATGCGCCGGTTCGGCGACTTCCTGGGGACCGTCGAGGTGGTGGGGCCGACCTTCGTCTATCCGCTGTCGCTGCTGCTGGCCGAGCGGATGACCGCGCCGCGCCTGGCCCTGATCGGCGACGCGGCCCATGGGGTGCACCCGATCGCGGGTCAGGGGCTGAACCTGGGCCTCAAGGACGCCGCGGCGCTTGCCGAGGTGCTGGTCGAGGCCGTGCGCAATGGCGAGGACATCGGCGCCGAGGCGGTGCTGGAGCGCTACGCCCGCTGGCGGCGATTCGACACCGTGACCAACGCCCTGGCCTTCGACGCCTTCGTGCGGATCTTCTCGAACGACAATCCGCTGCTGCGCGCCGCGCGCGGCGCGGGCCTGGCGGTGGTCAACCGCATCGCCCCCGCGCGCCGCTTCTTCATGCACGAGGCCGGCGGCGGGGTGGGCGATCTGCCGAAGCTGCTGCGGGGGGGGCGCTGTAGGGGGCGCCAGTTCCTCCCCGCGATGCGGGGGAGGTGGCCCAGAGGGGCGGAGGGGGCAAGCTGGACGTCAGCCGCGTTAACCCCCTCAGTCGCTGAGTTTATCCTCGGGCGCGCGCTTCGCGCGACCCGGGGCGACAGCTCCCCCGCATCGCGAGGGAGCATCTTGTCGTCGCTACCCCTCCAGCTCCCGCGCCTCTTCCGGCAGCATGATCGGCACGCCGTCGCGGATCGGATAGGCCAGTTTGGCCGAGCGGCTGATCAGCTCGCCCTTGGCGCGGTCGTATTCCAGCGGGCCGCGGGTCACGGGGCAGACCAGCACTTCCAAGAGGCGCGGATCGACATCGACGGGGGGAGGGGCGACTTGGGTCATGCCGCCTGTCTACTGACCCTCTTGGCTATTGGATAGAGGTCGGTTCGTCATCGTCGCTTCCGGCCGCGTCGATCTCCAGGAGCGCCGTCAGGGTCGCCTTGCGCTCGAAGATGGTTTCGGCCTCCAGCAGGGCCTGCTTTTCCATGGGGTCGAAGGGCAGGGCCATGGCCAGGCTGTTGATCAGAGCGTCGGACGGGGCGCTCTCGGCGTCGCCCCAGTCGATGGCCAGGCCCCGATGGTCGAGATAGCGCCGCAGGGCGGTCAGCAGTCGGTCGATGTCCGCGGCGGTGCGCGCGCCGGCGACCGTCCTCGCGCAAATCGGCCTCGTAGGGCGAGAAGTCGGCGCGCACCTGGCGGTAGGGCGTGCGGGCCGGCAGCTCCTCGCCGGCCCGGAAACGGCAGACGCCGGTCAGGGTGATCAGATAGCGGCCGTCGCTGGTCTCGGCGAAGCTGGTCACGCGGCCGGCGCAGCCCACCGGTCGCCAGGGGCGGGCGCTGCGGATCCTCGGCCTTGCCGCCGACCGTCGGGCGGGTCTGGATCATGCCGATGATCCGCTCGCCCGACATGGCGTCGTCCAGCATGTTCAGATAGCGCGGCTCGAAGATGTTCAGCGGCAGCTGGCCGCCCGGCAGCAACAGCGCCCCGTCCAGCGGAAACACCGGGATCACCAACGGAAGATCGCCAATCTTTCGGTAGGCCGCCGGCATCCGGAGCGCTCCTAGCTGAACAGAATCGAGGACAGTCGCCGCCGACCTTGCTTGGCGACCTCCGAGGTCGGGCCGGCGGCCTCGAACACGGTCAGCAGCTGCTTGCGGGCCGCCTCGTCGTTCCACGCACGGTCGCGGGCGATGATGGTCAGAAGATGGTCGGCCGCCTCCTGCAAGCGACCCATGCCGGCGAAGGCCTTGGCCAGCTCGAAGCGGGCCTCGTGGTCGTCGGCGTCGGCGGCCAGGCGCTGCTCGAAGCCGGCGGTCTCGGACGGGGCCTCCTGGGCCAGGGCCAAGGCGGCTCGGGCGGCGTCGAGGTCAGGGTCCTTGGCGTCGGCCGGGGCCATGGCCACCACCTCGGCCGCGCCTTCCAGGTCGCCGCCCATCAGGTAGGCGCGGGCCATGCCGCCCAGGGCCTTCACATTGGTCGGGTCGGTCTGCAGGGCCTGGGCGAAGGCCTGGGCCGCGCCGCCCACGTCGCCGATCTCCAGCGATTCCTTGCCCAGCGCGATCAGGTCGTCGAGGGCGCTGGGACCGGCGGGACCGGTCAGCTTCTCGACGAAGGCCTTGACCTGGCTTTCGGGAAGGGCGCCTGGAAGGCGTCCACGGGCCGGCCGTCGACGAAGGCGTAGACGGTCGGGATCGACTGCACGCGCAGTTGGCCGGCGAAGCCGGGATTGGCGTCGACATCGATCTTGACCAGCTTCACCGCGCCCTTGGCGGCGTTGACCACCTTCTCGAGGGCTGGCGTCAGCTGGCGGCAGGGGCCGCACCAGGTGGCCCAGAAGTCGACGATGACCGGCTGGGTCTTCGACGCCTCGATCACGTCGGCCATGAAGCTGGCGTCCGTGCCATCCTTGATGTGTTCGCTCTTGCCCGCGGCGGGGGCGGCGGGCTTTTCGCCGATCAGGGACATCGGGTCTCTCGTCTACTCAAGTGCGGGAACGCGTCAGCCGCCAAGATGGTCCTTAGGGCGGCCGCGCGCAATGATGCGTTCGCGCTTGGGGCGAGCTAGCCCACCACCCGCATCGCCTCGAAGTCGACGATCATCGGCTCGACGCCCAGCGCCGCCAGGAACGCGCGGAAGCCCGCCTGGCTGACGGCGGTGGTGGCGTCGTTCCTCAGCGGGTGGAAGTTGACCGGATCGCTCTCGGCCAGGGCCTTGTCGAGCACGAAGCGGACGCGCTTTTCCGTGTCGTTGATCAGGCCGAAGGCGGTGACCGAGCCGGGCGTCACGCCCAGGGTCTCGACCATCATCGCCTCCGGGCCGAACGACAGCCGGCCCGAGCCGATCACGTGATGCAGCTTCTTCAGGTCGATGCGGGTCTCGCCCAGCGCCGAGATCAGCCACAGCTGGCCCTTGGCGTCCTTGAGGAACAGGTTCTTGGTGTGGCCGCCGGGCAGGGCGGCCTTGATCTCCAGCCCTTCCTCGACACGGAACACCGGCGGGTGGTCGAGGGTCTTGTGGTCGACGCCGTGCGCGTCGAAGAAGGCGATGAGGTCGGCTCTGGTCTTCATGCGGCTCTACTAGACGGCCTCCGGTCGCGAGCGCTAGACCTGATCCATAAGGGGCAGGAAGCCAAGCAAAGGACCGGCATGGAACTGGAGTGCTATCCCACCGAGAACCGTCCGCCCGAGATCGTGCCGGGACGGCCGCAGCGCGCCTGGATGGACCGGTTCGCCGAGCGCCACCCCTATCGCTGCCTGCCGCTGACCATGGCCAACACCACCGGCTGGGACATTCTCTGCCCGGTCGGCTTCTCGATGACCTGGGACGGCGGGGCGCACCAGGAGTGCATCAAGTTCCAGCCCGACCACCCCTATCCGGGCTTCACCGACTTCGTGAAGTCGCACTTCACGCGCGGGGTGGTGACCTTCCATACCGGCTATCTGTTCCGCACGCCGCCCGGCTGGTCGCTGATGGCCATGGGCCGCCCAACCACATCAAGGACGGCATCCAGCCGCTGGCCGGCGTGATCGAGACCGACTGGCTGCCCTTCCCCTTCACGATGAACTGGATGTTCACCCGCCCCGGCACGGTGCGGTTCGAGAAGGGCGAGACCTTCTGTTTCATCATGCTGATCCAGGACAAGCCGATGGAGGCCTTCCAGCCGGTGATCCGCTCGATGAACTCCAACCCCGAGCTGCGCCGCCAGTACGACGTCTGGGCCGAGAAGCGCACCGAGTTCAACAACCTGATCTTCAAGCGCGACCCCGAGGCCACCAAGGAGGCCTGGCAGCGCTTCTATTTCAAGGGCGAGTACCCCGAGGAGATCAAGGCCGAGGCCCCCAGCCACCACGTCAACAAGCGCCGCCTGAAGTCGCCGAAGCTGGGAGTCTAGGGCGCGGGCGCGCGTCCGTATCGCTTCATCGCCTCGAGCATCCGGTCCACGGGCATGGCGTAGACCCGCACGTCGTCCGCGCCCGTCATGGTCTCGGCGGCCAGCAGGGCGTTGGTGATGGCGGCCTCGGTCGCCTGGGCGGTGGCCTTGAACAGCGGATCCATCTGGTCGTTGCTCAGCATCCGGACCGATGAGACGTCCGTTGCCGACCACACCTTGGGATTGGCCGTCGAGAAGGCGATGAAGATGTCGCCCGAGCCGTTGCCGCCGAAGCCGCCTTGCCGGCCCACGCCCAGGGACACCCGCGTCGCCAGCCGCTTCAGCTGATGCGGCAGCAGCGGCGCGTCGGTCGCCACCACGACGATGATCGAGCCTTGCTCCCGGCCCTCGTCCGCCGCGCCGAGGACCTGAGCGTCGCAGGGTCGCAGCCGCTGGCTGGACCCGGAGGCGGGCGCGTCGCCGGCCAGGCAGGGCGTCAGGTCGGGGATGGCCTCGCCGATCGGCGCGCCGGCGATGCGCAGGTCCCGTCGGCCGCCGAAGTTGCACTGGACCAGAACGCCGACGGTGTAGCCGCCCTGCTGGGCGGTCAGCACCCGCGAGGCGGTGCCGATGCCGCCCTTGAAGCGCAGGCAGACCATGCCCGTGCCGCCGCCCACCGATCCCTCCTGGACCGGTCCGCCCTTGGCCCCGTCCAGAGCGGCCAGGACATGCTCCGGCTTGACGTGGAAGCCATTGATGTCGTTGAGCATGCCGTCATAGGTCTCGGCCACGACGGGCAGCCACCAGGGCTGCAGCACCGCCTGGCGCGACAGTTCCCACTGGATGATGGCGTCGCGCACCACCCCCACGCTGTGGGTGTTGGTGATGGCGATCGGTCCCTCCAGATATCCGCCCTCCTGCAGCCAGGTGGTGCCGGTCATCTCGCCGTTGCCGTTCAGGGTGAACCAGGCGACCGAAGACGGGATCGGCATTGGCCTTGCCGCGCGGCAGGACCACGGTCACCCCGGTGCGCACCGGGCCCTTTCCGGGGATCAGCTTGCCGTGACCGGAGATCAGGGTGGTGTGGACGACCTCGACCCCGGCCACGTCGGTGATCGCGTCCAGAGGACCTGGCGCGCCGCCGATCGGCAGCTTCAGGTCGTTCTCGCGCGGACCGGCCTCGGCCAGCGGCGCGACGGCCAAGGCCAGGAGCATCGCGGCGACAAGGCCGTGTCGAGCAGGCGCGGGCATGTGTCGGTTCCCCAGGGTGGCGACCAGGGACGATAAACCGGGAAACGGCCATCTCGAAAGGCTCGCGCCCGTCCGCTTCCCCTCGCCCGTGAGCGGAGAGGTGGCGCGCGGGCGACGTGACCGGGGGCGTCCCTAGGCCGCCTTCACCGCGCCGGCGATCGACTTGACCACCTTCTTGACCAGGGCCGGGTCGTCGCCTTCCGCCATGATGCGGATCAGCGGTTCGGTGCCGGAGGCGCGGACGACGACGCGGCCTGCGCCGTTCAGCTGGGCTTCGCCGTCGGCGATGGCCTCCTTGACGCTCTTGGCCTCGAGCGGCTTGCCGCCGGCGAAGCGGACGTTTTCCAGCAGCTGCGGCACGGGCTCGAACTGGCGGCCGAGCGCGCTCATCGGCTTGCCGCTCTCGACCATGACGGCCAGCACCTGCAGGGCGGCGATCAGGCCATCGCCCGTGGTCGAGAAGTCCGACAGGATCAGGTGGCCCGACTGCTCGCCGCCGACATTGAAGCCGCCCTCGCGCATGCGCTGCATGACATAGCGATCGCCCACGGCCGTGCGCTCCAGGGTCAAGCCCTGGGCCTTCAGGCAGCGCTCGAGGCCGAGGTTCGACATCACGGTGGCCACGACGCCGCCGCCCTTGAGGGTTCCGGCCTTGGCCAGGGCGCTCGCGATGATGGCCATGATCTGGTCGCCGTCGACCACCACGCCCTTCTCGTCGCAGATCACCAGCCGGTCGGCGTCGCCGTCCAGGGCGATGCCGATGTCGGCGCGATATTCGCGGACCATCTTGGCCATGGCCTCGGGGTGGGTCGAGCCGCACTCCTCGTTGATGTTCGTGCCGTCGGGCGACACGCCAAGCGAGATCACCTCCGCGCCCAGCTCGTAGAGCGCCGTGGGGGCGACGCGATAGGCCGCCCCGTTGGCGCAATCGATCACGATCCGCAGGCCCGAGAGATTGCGATGACGCGGGAAGGTCGCCTTGACGATCTCGACGTAGCGCGCCTGGGCGTCATCGATCCGCTTGACCCGGCCCAGCTCGCGCGGCGCGGCCAGACCCTCCTGCAGGCCCTGATCCATCAGGGCCTCGATGCCCAGCTCCTGCTCGTCCGACAGCTTATAGCCGTCGGGGCCGAACAGCTTGATGCCGTTGTCGGCGAAGTCGTTGTGCGAGGCCGAGATCATGATGCCCAGGTCGGCGCGCATCGAGCGGGTCATCATCGCCACCGCCGGGGTCGGCAGCGGGCCGAACAGACGCACGTCCAGGCCGACGCTGGTCAGGCCCGCCACCAGGGCCGGCTCGATCATGTAGCCCGACAGGCGCGTGTCCTTGCCGATCACCACCAGGTGCCGGCGGTCGTCCTGCGAGCGGAACAGCTTCCCGGCCGCCAGACCGACGCGCAGGGCCACCTCGGCCGTCATCGGATGCTTGTTGGCCTGGCCCCGGATGCCGTCGGTGCCGAAATAGGCGCGCTTGCTCATGGTCGTGTCGTCATCTCTTCGAGGACCGGACCGCGAAACGATCCGAAATGCAGATTTATGAGAGGCCGCCTTCGGCGAGTGCTAAAGGCCAGCTTCGTGAATTCCCGCGCTTACGCTTAGTCCCGTCGGCGCGTTCTACAAAGGATCATGGCCCATGTGCGGCATTATCGGCATCGTCGGCAAGACGCCCGTCGCCGACCGTCTGATCGAGAGCCTGAAGCGTCTCGAATATCGCGGCTACGATTCGGCGGGGGTCGCCGGGGTCGTCGGCGGCCACATCGAGCGCCGCCGGGCCCAGGGAAAGATCAAGGCCCTGGAGGCGGCTCTGGCCGAGGAGCCTCTGAACGCGGTCACCGGCATCGGCCACACCCGCTGGGCCACCCACGGCGCGCCGAACGTCAAGAACGCCCACCCGCACACGGCCGGGCGCGTCACCCTGGTGCACAACGGCATCATCGAGAACTTCGCCGAGCTGAAGGCCGAGCTGGCCGCCGCCGGCCGCACCTTCGAGAGCGACACCGACACCGAGGTGATCGCCCAACTGATCGACGCCGAACTGGCCACCGGCCTCACGCCCCTGGAGGCCTTCAAGGCGACCCTGGACCGCCTGACCGGTCGCCTACGCCCTGGCGGTGCTGATCGAGGGCGAGGACAGCCTGATCCTCGGCGCCCGGCGCGGCAGCCCGCTGGTGGTCGGCGAGGGGCAGGGCGAGATGTTCCTGGGCTCGGACGCCCTGGCCGTCGGCCCCTTCACCAACCGGGTGATCTATCTGGAGGAGGGCGACTACGTGGCCCTCGACCATGACAGCCACCGGATCTTCGACGCCTCGGGCGCCGAGGTGACCCGGCCGGTGCGGGTGGTCCCGACCTCCTCGGTGATGCTGGAGAAGGGCAACTACCGGCACTTCATGGAGAAAGAGATCCATGACCAGCCAGAGGGCTGCCAGCGGACGATCTCGGCCTATGTCGACACCCTGACCTCGAGGGCGGCCGTGCCGGGCGATGTCGACTTCGCGGCCTTGGATCGGATCCAGATCGTCGCCTGCGGCACGTCCTACATCGCCGGGGTGGTGGGCAAGTATCTGATCGAGCAGCTGGCCGACCTGCCGGTCGACGTCGAGATCGCCTCTGAGTTCCGCTATCGCACCCCGGCCCTGCGGCCGGGCTCGCTGGTGATCGCCATGTCGCAGTCGGGCGAGACCGCTGACACCCTGGCGGCCCTGCGCTACTGCAAGGCCAAGGGCATGAAGAGCGCGGTGGTGGTCAACGCCCAGGAATCGACCATGGCCCGCGAGGTCGACGTGGTCTGGCCGATCCATTGCGGCCCCGAGATCGGCGTGGCCTCGACCAAGGCCTTCACCGCCCAGGTCAGCGTGATGATCGCCCTGGCCATCGCCGCGGCCAAGCAACGCGGCAAGATCGACGACGCCGAGGAGCAGCGCCTGGTCAAGGTGCTGCTGGAAGCGCCGCGCCTGATCGCCGAGGCCATCGGCCTGGAGGACGCGATCAAGGAGATCGCCGCCGACGTCGCCAAGGCGCGAGACGTGCTCTATCTCGGTCGCGGTCCGATGTCGGCCCTGGCCCTGGAAGGCGCGCTGAAACTGAAGGAGATCAGCTACATCCACGCCGAGGGCTACGCCGCCGGCGAGCTGAAGCACGGTCCGATCGCCCTGGTCGACGACCAGACCCCGATCGTCATCCTGGCCCCGCACGACAGCTATTTCGAGAAGTCGGCCTCGAACATGAGCGAGGTGATGGCGCGCGGCGGCCAGGTGATCTTCATCACCGACACCGAGGGCGTGAAGCACGCCCCGGCGGGCGCCAAGATCGTGGTCACCGCCCCGGCCTCCGATCCGCTGGTCTCGACCCTGGTGATGTCGGCCCCGATCCAGCTCCTGGCCTACCACGTCGCCGTGGTGAAGGGCGCGGACGTGGATCAGCCGCGGAATCTGGCCAAGTCGGTGACGGTGGAGTGAGGGGCCAGCTTCCCGAGTATCTATAAATACCGCTCATCCCCGCGAAAGCGGGGACCCAAGCTGAATTACGATCAGTCGCGCTTGTAGGATTGCGAGGCTGGATGTTCGTGATATGTTCCCTATTGGGAGGGCGTCATGGACCAGATGTTCTGCGTCTATCTGCTGGCCAGTAGGCCTTATGGCACCCTCTATTGTGGTCACACAGATGATCTTGCGCGCCGCATCTGGGAGCATAAGCAGAAGGTTCGGAAGAGCTTCACCTCGAAGTACGGCGTCGACCGCTTGGTCTGGTACGAAATGGGCGATACGCGCGAGGGCGCCTTTACTCGCGAGCGGCAGATCAAGAAATGGAACCGCGCCTGGAAGATCCAGCTAATCGAGGCGCTAAATCCCACTTGGTCCGATCTTTCCGAGACACTGAACTGCTGAGCCCGTTTCGGTTGGCTCGGCTTGGGTCCCCGCTTTCGCGGGGATGAGCGGATTATTTGGGGCTCAGCTTCGAATGTCGCCGCGAATACCCGAAATACACCGCGCACGCTCCCGCCACCCACGCCGCGAAGAGCGCCCACGTGTCCAGCGGCAGGCCGATGATCAGGTAGCCGCAGAACGCCACGCTGGCGGCGGGCAGCACCGGCCCCAGCGGCACGCGGTAGCCCCTCGGCAGGTCCGGCTGGGTGCGGCGCAGGATGATCACGCCCAGCGAGACGATGGCGAAGGCGATCAGCGTGCCCATGCTGGTCAGGTTGACCAGCACGTCCAGCGGCACGAAGGCGGCCAGGGCTCCGATGAAGACGGCGACGATATAGGTGTTGAGGTCCGGGCTGCGGGTCTTGGGATGCAGGCGCTGGAAGACCTTGGGCAGCAGGCCGTCGCGGCTCATGGCGTAGAGGATCCGCGTCTGGCCATACATGACCACGAGCGTGATCGAGAAGATCGAGACGATCGCTCCGACGCACAGGACGAGCGAGGTCCAGGCTTGGCCGGTCAGGTTGCGCAGGATGACGGCCAGGCCCGCCTCCTGACCCGCGAAGGCGGTCCAGGGTTGGGCCCCGACGGCGGCCAGGGCCACCAGGATGTAGATGGCCGTGACGATCAGCAGGGACAGGACGATGCCCAGCGGCAGGGTCCGGCGCGGGTCCTTGACCTCCTCGCCCGCCGTCGAGACGGCGTCGATGCCGATATAGGAAAAGAAGATCGACGAGGCCGCCGCCCCGACCCCCGCCACGCCCATCGGCATGAACGGCGTCAGGTTGCGGGCGTGGAAGCCGCTGAAGGCGATCACCACGAAGAACAGCAAAACGAGCAGCTTCAGCACCACCAGCACCGCGTTGACGGTGGTCGACTCCTTCACCCCGCGCAGCAGCAGGATCATGCAGGCGCCGACCAGGACGACGGCCGGCAGGTTGACGATCCCGCCCGCGCCCGGCGGCTTGGCGATGGCGTCGGGCAGCCGCCAGCCGACCAGGTCGACCAGCATCTCGTTCAGGTACTGCCCCCAACCCACGGCGATGGCCGAGGCCGAGACGGCGTATTCCAGCAGCAGGCAGGCGCCGACGATGAAGGCCACGAACTCGCCCAGGGTCGCGTAGGCGTAGGAATAGGACGAGCCCGAGACGGGAATGGTCGAGGCCAGCTCGGCGTAGCACAGGGCCGTCAGGGCCGCGGTGATCCCGGCCAGCACGAACGAGACGATCACCGCCGGACCGGCGGCCGGCACGGCGGTGGTCAGGGCCACGAAGATGCCGGTGCCGATCGTGGCCGCCGACGCCCAGCATGGTCAGCTGGAACAGGCCGATCGTACGATGCAGGGCTTCGGGCGGATGCTCGCCTTCGACCTGGGCGACGGGCTTGCGGCGCAGTAGGTCGGCCGCGCGGAACGAGGCCATGACGGCTCCTTCGCGGAAATCAGGCGGCGCCTACTGGACGTCGCCCGCCGCGCCGTCAACCGCGCGCTTGCAACAGGTAGTCCCGCGTCAGCGGAACCGCGTCGCGCTTCTTGGCCAGCTGGATCTGGAAGACCATGTGGCCGCCGTGCCGGAAGCCCAGCTCGGCGCCGGCCAGGTAGAACTCCCACATCCGCCGGAACCGTTCGTCGAACATCTGGGGAATGTCGGGATCGGCCAGGAACCGCTCGCGCCAGATGCGGCAGGTCTCGGCGTAGTGCAGGCGCAGGATCTCGACGTCGGTGATCCACAGCCCGGCCTTCTCGATCGCCGCGACGATCTCCGACAGCCCCGGGATGTAGCCGCCCGGGAAGATGTACTTCTGGGTGAAGGCGTTGGTCGCGCCGGGACCGTGCATCTTGCCGATCGAATGGATCAGGGCCACGCCATCCTCGTCCAGCAGGCGGGCGATGGTGTCGAAATAGGTCTGGAAGTTCGGCGCGCCGACGTGCTCCAGCATGCCCACCGAGACGATGCGGTCGAAGGGCTCGGCGAGGTCGCGATAGTCGGTCAGGCGGAAGTCGATCCGGTCGGCTAGGCCCGCCTTCTCGGCGCGCTCCTTGGCCAGGGCCAGCTGCTCGGTCGATAGGGTCACCCCCGTCATCCGCGCGCCGAAGTCCTTGGCCAGGGTCATCGACAGGCCACCCCAGCCCGAGCCGATGTCCAGGGTCTTCATGCCGGGCTGGATCAGCAGCTTGCGGCCGATCAGGGCCTTCTTGGCGGCCTGGGCCTCCTCCAGCGTCATGTCGGGACGCTCGAAATAGGCGCAGCTGTACTGCATGTCGGCGTCGAGGAAGCGCCGGTAGAGGTCGTTCGACAGGTCGTAGTGGTGGGCGACGTTGCGGCGCGAGGCGACACGGTCGTTGACCTGCTGGATTCGCCGCTTCAGGGCCTTGCGAAAGCGGGTCAGGGCCGAGCCGCGTTTGGGCTTTCGCCCGCCGCTTTCGCCGACGATGGTCAGGAGGTCCGAGATCGTCCCCTGCTCGAAGACGATGTCGCCTTCCATATAGCCCTCGCCGAGGCCCAGGCTGGGATTGGCCAGCCGCCGCAGGCCCCGGCCGTTGATCCGGATCACCACGGGCGGCCCGGAGCCGTCCCCCGCCTTGATGACGCGACCGCCGGGCAGATGCGCCGTCAGGTCGCCGGTCTTGATCATTTTCGCGAGGAGAGCTTCGATCATCCGACCAACTTAAGCGGTCGCGCGCCCGCGACAACCTGTCGCACACGGAGGAAATTCGCATGACGATCGAAATGACGCCGATCGGGCGGGTCGAGGGCGGTCGCGACGTTCCCGAGGATGACGACTGGGGCCAAAGCCGCGCCCGCGTCGTGCTCGATCCGGCGCGGTTCGACGACGAGGCGCTGCTGGGTCTCGACAGCTTCAGCCACGCCGAGATCGTCTATGTCTTCGATCGGGTGGGCGAGGACCAGATCGTCACGGGCGCGCGCCATCCGCGCGGCAACACGGCCTGGCCGCGCATCGGCATTTTCGCCCAGCGTGGCAAGAACCGCCCCAACCGCATCGGCGTCACCGTCTGCGAGATCGTCGCCGTGAAGGGCCGGACGCTGGAGGTGAAGGGGCTGGACGCCATCGACGGCACGCCGGTCCTGGACATCAAGCCGGTGATGAGCGGCTTTCTCCCGCGCGACGCGATCCGCGAGCCCGACTGGGCCAGGGCGATCATGGAGGCCTACTGGTGAGCCAGGGCCTGGTCGTCGCGCGCGCCGGACCCGACGAGGCGCCGATCATCGCCAATCTGATGCAGTTCTACATCCACGACTTCTCGGAGCTGTGGTTCGACCGCGCGGCCGAGGGGGAACTGGAGCCCGACGGGCGATATTCGGACTATCCCGATCTTTCGCACTACTGGTCGGATCCCGCGCGGGAGGCCTGGCTGTTCCGGATCGGCGATCGCCCGGTGGGGTTCGCCCTGGTCAACGACGTCGCCCATGCGCCGACGCCCGTCGACCGCGCCGTCGCCGAGTTCTTCGTCGTCCGCAAGCACCGCCGGCGCGGCGTGGGCAGGCCGCCGCCCACGCCCTGTTCGGATCGGCCTGGGGCCTCTGGGAGGCGGCGGTGGTTCGTCGCAACACCGGCGACCCTGGCCTTCTGGCGCGCCGCCGTCGCCAGCTATCCGGGCGTTCGCGACATCGTCGAGGAGGACCGGCATGACGCCCGGTGGGATGGGGCCGTCCTACGGTTCCGGGTCGGCTAGAGCGCGTTCGAGCGGTTCAACCGCTCACACCTAAACCCAACGCGCTCTAGAAGCCCCGCAGCTCGGGACAGGCGTCGGGCTCGGCGGTCCAGCTGATGCTGGCGATCTTCCAGGCGCCCTCGGTCTTGACCAGGGTGAAGACGTCGACGCCGCAATGGACGCTCTTGCCGTGGGCCGACAGCTCGTACGGCGCCGACACGGTGGCCAGGGCGACCGCGGCGGATGATCACCGGCGACCACATCCACTCCTTGACGCCGGTCGGCGTCTTGGTCGCCGAAGCTCTCCTCGAAGCCGAAGCGACGCATGGCGACGCTCCCGTCCGGGCGGCTGGTCAGCGAAAGGAGCCGTGCGTCCGGCAGCAGGGTCGCCCGCATGGCGGCGGCGTCGCCCTTCTCCAGCCCGTCGAAGAACGCCTGGGTGGCGGCCAGCACGGCCTTGTCCTCGGGATCGGCGGGCGGCGGGGCGGCGGCCTGGAGCGCGGCGGCGATCAGCAGGGCGAGCATGGACGTCTCCGAATGGGCTTCAGCTGAGCATGCCGTGGGTGATGCCGGCCTGGCCGCCCCAGTAGAGGAACCAGATGGCCCAGGCGGTCAGCCGCGGGGAGCCGAGGAACTTGGCGTTCTTGAACAGGTCGAACGACAGGATGGCGTCCGAGGCCATGAAGGCCAGGGCGCCGGCGGTGGCGGCCATGGCCCGCTCGGGCAGCAGCAAGCTCGACACCACCATGCCGACGATGGCCAGCACATAGACCACGACCGGGATACGCAGCTTGCCGAGGTCGCGCCACAGGATCCGCAGCATCAGGCCGGCGGCCGCGCCGACCGCGACCGCGCCGAACCAGAACGGCGTCGGCGGCGCGCCGGACCGCTCCAGGAACAGCGGGATATAGGCGAGATGGCCAATCAGGAACGCGGCCAGGCCGAATGGCAGCCAGCGCTTGGGATCGCCCGCCAGGAAGGCGTCGCCCAGGGCGCAGAAGGCCAGGGCGAGCGCCAGCAGGACGGACCCGCCGTCCAGATAGGCCAGCACCGCCAGGGCCGCGACGGCGCTGGTCTTGACCAGGGTCCGCAGGGCCGAGGGCGGCTGGGCGTCGAAGATCAGCCCATAGGCGAGGGCGCTTCCCGCCGAAATGGCCCAGAGCAGGGTCTCAGGCGTCATCGGAGAGGCGTCGCAGGAAGGCCTGGGCGGCCTCCTTGTGGCGAGGTTTCAAGGTGCGGCCCAGAATGGCCATCAGGGCCGCGAACACGGCCGCGTCGTCGGTGAAGCCGATGGCCGGCAGGATGTCGGGCAGGGCGTCGGTCGGCAGCACGAAATAGGCCAGGGCCGCCAGGATCATGCCCTTGGCCGCCGTGGGCGTCTCGGGATCGCGGGCGCACCACCAGACCGACAGGGCGTCGGCGGCGAACGGCACCTTCGAGGCGACCCTGCGGATCTTGGGCATGAAGCCGCGCGCCACGCGCTCCTCGTTGACCCGCACCGTGGCCGGGACCAGGGCCTTGGACGGATCCAGGACCTCGTTGACGTTTACGTCGGGGGACGGTTTGGCGTCGGCGCTCATCGGTCTATTTCTCTTTTCCAACCGATCCTAAACGCGAACTTTGGGGAAACGTCCATGAAACTCGACAACACCGTCGCCGCCGTCGTCACCGGGGGCGCTTCGGGCCTCGGCGAGGCCACCGCCCGCGCCCTCGCCGCCCAGGGCGTCAAGGTCGCCCTGTTCGATATGAACGAGGAGCGCGGCCAGCAGGTCGCCAAGGAGATCGGCGGCATTTTCTGCAAGGTGAACGTGACCAGCGACGCCGACGTCGACGCCGGCTTCGAAAAGGCCCGCGCCGCTCACGGCCAGGAGCGCATCCTGGTCAACTGCGCCGGCACCGGTAACGCGGCCAAGACCGCCAGCCGCGACAAAACCACCGGCGAGACCAAGCACTTCCCGCTCGACGCCTTCGACCGCATCATCCAGATCAACCTGGTCGGCACGTTCCGCTGCATCGCCAAGTCGGCCAAGGGCATGCTGGACCTGGAGCCGCTGCAGGACGGCGAGCGCGGCGCGATCGTCAACACCGCTTCGGTGGCGGCCGAGGACGGCCAGATGGGCCAGGCGGCCTATTCGGCCTCGAAGGGCGGCGTCGTCGGCATGACCCTGCCGATCGCCCGCGACCTGATGGGCGAGGGCATCCGCGTCAACACCATCCTGCCGGGCATCTTCAACACCCCGCTGATGAACGGCGCGCCGGAAGCGGTGAAGGCGGGCCTGGCCGCCTCGGTGCCGTTCCCCAAGCGCCTGGGCAACCCCGAAGAGTACGCCCAGCTGGCCCTGACGATGATCACCTGCGGCTACTTCAACGGCGAGGACGTCCGCCTCGACGGCGGCATCCGCATGGCGCCGCGGTAAGCGCCGCCAGTTCCTCCCCCGCGCCGCGGGGGAGGTGGCCCAGAGGGCCGGAGGGGGCTAGCTCGGCCGAGGCCGGATTTGCCCCCTCAGTCACTGAGTTTATCCTCGGGCGCGCGCTTCGCGCGACCCGGGGGTGACAGCTCCCCGCATCGCGGGGAGCATCTTTCACCTTACTTCGGCTCCGGCCGCACGATCGTGTTAGCCAGGTTGGCCATGATCTCGCGGGCGTCATAGGCGCGCGGGTCGCCTTCCGGCTTCTTGCCCTTGTGCATCACGATCTCGGCGCCGGCCTCGAACTTCTCGACGGTGCGGATCTGGGCGCGGTCGGCGAAGAAGGGGTCGCCCCAGAAGGGGTCCCAGCTACGCCAGCCGTATGACGGGCCGTAATAGCGCCACGCCGGACGCCAGTAGCCGTAAGGGCCCCAGCCGAAAGCCGGACGGCTGAGCGGATCCGGCTCCACATAGGTGCGGGCGCTGCGATCGGTGCGGTGGTCGGCGGTCTCGAACCAGTCATAGCCCAACTGCACGGTCAGTTCGGCCGACCGATAGAGCAGGTAGCGTTCGACCGTCTCGCGCGAGGTCAGGCTGTTGCCGGCGAAGCTGACCCGGTAGCGATCGCTTTCCAGCTTCTGTTCGGAGAACCCGCCGGTCACCGAGCCGGAAGTGACCTTCGGCTGGTACGGTGTGGGCGTGGCGCAGGCCGAGAGGCCGGCGGCGATCGCCAGGGCCGCGGCGACGGCGACCTTCTTCATGGACATGACTTGCTCCTTCAAGCGGAGTCCTCGGTGTTTGGAGTCAACTCTGGCGAGGCTTTGTGGTTTCGCCAAGGCGCAGTTTGCAACCATCTTGAAATCTCTTCGCCGCCCGGCCGACGAAGCGCCTCGCGGGCCTCGCCTTTTCAGCCTCGCGAGACGATCAGCGCCGCGGCGGTGATCAGCAACACCCCGACCAGCATGGCGAAGCCGCGGCGAAAGCCCGGTTCGTTCATTCGCGTCGACAGGGCCGCGCCGCCCAGGCCGTAGCTGGACATGCTGATCAGGTCCATGCCGATGGTCGCGCAGGCGAACATCACGAGCTGCGGGGCCAAAGGTCTTTTGATATCCAGGAACGGCGGCAGCACGCCCGAGAAGAACAGCAGGATCTTCGGATTGGCGATCTGCACCATGAAGCCGTCGAGAAAGGCCGAGCGGCCGGCGCGCACCGTGGCCGAGGCGTGGCTCTCGATGTTCTTGATCCCCGCCCATAGCGACTTCAGCCCCAGCCAGACCAGATAGGCCGCGCCCGCCAGGGCCAGGACGTGGAAGGCCTTGGGAAAGGCGATGATCAGCGCGCCCAGGCCCAGGGCCGAGCCGGTGAACCAGACCAGGGTGGCGCTATTCATGCCGACCACGCCCAGCAGGGCCGCGCCCTTGCCGCGCTCCATGCCGGTGGCGATGGCGAACAGGTTGGCCGGTCCTGGCGTGATGGCCATGACGAACATGGCGACCAGGAAGGCGCCGTAGCGGGCGGGATCGACGGGCAGGTGGTCCATGGCGCGGATATAGGCCGCCGCGCCATGGGGCTCCAACCCCCTCCTACGCCCCGATCACCGCGTAGATCCAGATCGCCCGGCCCAGGGCCGCCGAACACCAGGATCGCCGTCGCCAGCGCCTGGATGACGAAGCCGACCTCGCGCTTCTTGGGATCGGCGGCGTAGCCCAGGGCGTAGACGATCCGGCCGATCATCCAGACGACGCCCAGGGCGGCGGCGACCAGGTCGTTCCAATAGATGGCGAACAGCCAGAGAGCCGGCAGATAGATGACCAGCCACTCGACGGTGTTGGCCTGGATGCGCAGGTGGCGCTCCAGCTCCGGATGGCCGGTCATGGCCGGGGCGTCGATGCCGGTGCGCCGCCGCGCGCCGGGGATCCGCAGGATCATCCAGACATAGACCAGCAGCGAGAGCAGGGTGACGATGGCCACCAGGGCGTGGGACTGATGCATGTTCGATTTACCTCCCCGCGGCCTTCGCGCCGCTACGCAGCGACACTATTCGTATTCGTCCTGACTTTGCACGCGCCCCCGCTGGGTCTCAGGACACGCGCGTTCGCGACGTCCGGCGCGCGCGGGAACCCGACCGGCTCTCGTTCGCTCCTAGGGCTGACCGATCCCCTTCGCGGAGGCTTCGTAAAGCCATGCATGTGGACTCCACGGCGATCCGAGAGATCGACTACTCCCCCGAGCACGGCAAGCTGTTCGTCACGTTCCAGGACGGCGACGAATACGTCTATGTCGGCGTGCCCGAGCGGGTGGGCCGAGCCTTCTTTCGCGCGCCGTCCAAGGGACGGTTCTTCCAGCGCATGATCCGGGACCGGTATCCGTACAATAGGGTTTAGAAGGCTCGCGCCAAGATCCCTCTCTCATGGAGAGAGGGAGGGGCCCGCCGCGAAGCGGTGGGAGGGTGAGAGGTGAGCGCTATCCGGGGTTGGCTTTGGATGGGTAGCGGACTTTAGGCGCTGGGCTGGATCGCGATATTCACCGCCCCACAGCTTTCCGTTTTTGAGCGTCGTTCGTTGGCTGGGGCGGGGTCTCCAATCAACAAGTGCTCATTGTCTGACCATCGCAGAGATAGCGGCCATTCTCCATGGACCGTGAAGGCCATGCAGTCGGAAAATGGAACGCCGACACGTCGGACCACGACGTCACGGCGAAAGGAGCAGGCTGCGCCACAATCGCTGAATTCTACACGCGCTTCGTGACGACCGTCTGGTGATCACGCGACGGAGTAGACGGTCGTGCTTGAACCACCCCAGAGAGCCAAAACGATTAAAGCGATTGCAACGAAGGGCAGAGCGACCGCCGCCACAACGAGTGACGAGACCAAGATCAATCCGACGATCAGGGCAGGGCGCGGCACACGCATGGCGACCTTCAATCCTAAAGCTCGCCCAGCATTGCGGAACACGGTGACGTCCGCAACGGCTCGTGCGCCGTCCGCCTCGAAACCTCTCACCCTCCCATGCTTCGCATCGGCCCCCTTTCTCAAAGAGAGAGGGATTTCTCTTTGGCGGCTTCGCGCAAAACAAAGGGCGCCGCAGGTTCCCCCCGCGACGCCCTTCGATCGTCTGGTTCTAAACCCGCCCTAGCCGCGCTTGTCGCGCTTGGCCAGGACCCGCAGGCGCAGGGCGTTGAGCTTGATGAAGCCGCCGGCGTCGCGGTGGTCGTAGGCGACCTTGCCTTCCTCGAAGGTGACCAGGTCCTGGTCGTACAGGCTGTTCGGGCTCTCGCGGCCGATGACCGTGACGTTGCCCTTGTATAGCTTCACGCGGACGCGGCCGGCGACCTTCTGCTGGCTGAGGTCGATGGCGGCCTGCAGCATCTCGCGCTCGGGCGAGAACCAGAAGCCGTTGTAGACGAGCTCGGCGTACTTCGGCATCAGCTCGTCCTTCAGGTGCATCGCGCCGCGGTCCAGGGTGATGCTCTCGATGCCGCGGTGGGCGGCCAGCAGGATCGTGCCGCCGGGGGTCTCGTAGACGCCGCGCGACTTCATGCCGACGAAGCGGTTCTCGACCAGGTCGAGGCGGCCGATGCCATTGTCGCGGCCCAGCTCGTTCAGCTTGGTGAGCAGCGTCGCCGGGCTCATCGCGACGCCGTCGATGGCGACGGGATCGCCCTTCTCGAAGTCGATGGTGATGACGGTCGGCTTGTCCGGCGCGTCCTCGGGCGAGATCGTGCGCATGTGGACGAACTCGGGCGCCTCGACCGCCGGGTCCTCCAGGACCTTACCCTCCGAGGACGAGTGCAGCAGGTTGGCGTCGACGCTGAACGGCGCCTCGCCGCGCTTGTCCTTGGTGATCTGGATCTGGTGCTTTTCGGCGAAGTCCAGCAGGGCCTCGCGGGACTTGAAGTCCCATTCGCGCCAGGGCGCGATCACGGTGATGTCGGGCTCGAGGCCGTAGTAGCCGAGCTCGAAGCGGACCTGGTCGTTGCCCTTGCCGGTCGCGCCGTGGCTGACGGCGTCGGCGCCGGTCTTGCGGGCGATCTCGATCTGCTTCTTGGCGATCAGCGGGCGGGCGATCGAGGTGCCGAGCAGGTACTGGCCCTCATAGACGGTGTTGGCGCGGAACATCGGGAAGACGTAGTCGCGCACGAACTCCTCGCGCACGTCCTCGATGAAGATGTTCTCGGGCTTCACGCCGGCGGCCAGGGCCTTGGCGCGGGCCGGCTCGATCTCCTCGCCCTGGCCCAGGTCGGCGGTGAAGGTCACGACCTCGGCGTTGTGCTCGGTCTGGAGCCACTTGAGGATGATCGAGGTGTCGAGGCCGCCCGAATAGGCGAGCACGACCTTCTTCACGGGCTTGTCGGCCATGAACGGGATCCTTCGAAGAGAAACACAAAGTCGCGCGCCTTCAACGGGATCAGGCCGCGCGGGTCAAGCTCTAATGAGCCCGGCTGGAGTTGACCCCTAAAGGTGACCCTCTTCCTGCAGCGTCTTGATGACGAACCGCAGGTGGAAAAGCTGGGAGAGCGCCAGGCTGGCGGCGATCGTGGCGCGGACCAGGAAGATGATCGTCGCCCGGGTCGGGTCGTCGGTGAAGGTGGCCTGGGTCAGGGTGAACGACAGCAGGATGACGATCGAAACGACCGGGATCGCCAGCAGGCCGAAAGCCTTCGGCGCGCGCCAGGTCGGCTTGCTGTCCAGGCCCCACTGCATGGGGATGGCCACGCCCTTGGGGATACGCTTCCACGCGCCCTGGGCGGTGGCGGCGATGATGGCCAGGGCGGCGATCGACAGGCCGTCGCCCAGGACGCGCAGGGTCGTCTCCACGGGCTACACCGTCACCTGGGCGCCCAGCTCGACCACGCGGCCGGGCGGGATCTTGAAGAAGTCCGTCGGATTGGCGGCGTTCTTCATCAGGTAGATGAACAGGCGGTCCTGCCACAGCGGCATGCCGCTGTTGGCCGACGGCACGATCGAGCGGCGTCCCAGGAAGAAGCTGGTGGCCATGATGTCGAACTTCAGCCCCTGCTTGCGGCACACGGCCAGGGCCTTGGGGATGTTCGGGCTCTCCATGAAGCCGTAGTTGACGATGACCTTCTTGAAGTCGTCGTTGACCTTCTCGATCTTGACCCGGTCCTCCTCGTTGACGCGCGGCGTCTCGGTGGTGCGGACCGTCAGGATGACGTTGCGCTCGTGCAGCACCTTGTTGTGCTTGAGGTTGTGCATCAGGGCGACCGGCGTCATGTCCGGGTCGGAGGTCAGGAAGATGGCCGTGCCCGGGGCGCGGTGCGGGGCGCGGGCGCGCAGGATCTCCATCAGGTCGACCAGGGCGCACGCTGTCGCGGCGAGTCTTGGCCGAGAGGATGTTGGCGCCGCGGGTCCAGGTCCACATGATCAGCACCAGCACGCCTCCGAACACCAGCGGCAGCCAGGCGCCGTCGGGGATCTTCAGCATGTTCGAGGCGATGAACACCGAGTCCAGGGCCGCCAGCGGGATCAGCAGCAGGCCCGTCTGCCACAGGTTCCACTTCCAGATCCGGCGGATGACGACATAGGCCAGCAGGGTGTCGACGAACATCGCGCCGGTGACGGCGATGCCGTAGGCGCTGGCCAGCTTGTGCGAGCTTTGGAAGGCGAACAGCAGCACCAGCACGCCGATCAGCAGGAACTGGTTGACCGCGGGCACGAAGATCTGGCCGGCCTGGGTCTCGGACGTGCGCTTGATCTCGATGCGGGGCAGGAGGCCCAGCTGCACGGCCTGCTGGGTCATGGAGAAGGCGCCGGTGATCACCGCCTGGCTGGCGATGACGGTGGCGATGGTCGCCATGATCAGCACCGGCCAGTAGGCGAAGCTGGGCACCATCTCCCAGAACGGATTGTGGCGGGCGGCCGGGTGATCCAGCACCAGCGAGCCCTGGCCCAGATAGTTCAGCGCCAGGCACGGGAAGACCAGGCACAGCCAGGAGGCCTGGATCGGGCGCTTTCCGAAGTGGCCCATGTCGGCGTAGAGCGCCTCGGCCCCGGTCACCACCAGGAACACGCTCCCCAGGATCACGAAGCCCAGGAAGCCGTTCTCGAACAGGAAGCGCAGGCCGTACCAGGGATTGAAGGCGCGCAGGATCGACAGGTCGTCGGCCAGGTGCCAGGCCCCAAGGGCGCCCAGGATCAGGAACCAGATGGCCGTGAACGGTCCGAACAGCGAGGCCATCCGGTGGGTGCCCTTGGCCTGGACCAGGAACAGCGCGATCAGGATGCCGGCCGAGATCGGCAGGATGTAGGGCGACAGGGCGTGGCCGACATGCGGCGCGTCCCTCAGGCCCTCGACGGCCGAGAGCACGGAGATGGCCGGGGTGATGATGCCGTCGCCATAGAACAGGGCGGCCCCGACGACGCCGAGGAAGAAGATCGCCACCGAGCGCTTTCGCCCGGCCCCGCCCAGGGCCTTCTGGGCCAGGGCCATTAGGGCCAGGGTGCCGCCCTCGCCCTTGTTGTCGGCGCGCATGAAGAAGATGACGTACTTGATCGTCACGAACAGCGTCATGGTCCAAAGGACCAGGGACACCACGCCCAGCACGGCGTGCTCGGTCGCGGTGGTGCTGCGCGAATGGGCCAAGGCCTCGCGCAGGGCGTAGAGCGGGCTGGTGCCGATGTCGCCGAAGACGACGCCGATCGACCCCAGGGCCAGGGCCATGAAGCCATGACCCTTCGCGTCGGAGCCGTGGCCCGACCCGTGGGGCGGGCCGCCGTCCTGCTGCGGAATGTCGGAAGACGCGGGGGCGCAGTCGGGAGCGGACACGCCTGAGGCTTCGGAAGCCATTCAATCCCTCCGGGCCGCCCTCGCGAAAGGCGATCGGCCGACCCATATCGATCAAGCGCGGCGCGATACACCCAATTGACGGCCGGTTCAATCATCCCCTGACGTCGCCCTCTCCTTTACTCACGGGAGCGGGCGCGTTTCGAGTATGAAACAGTTTTCAGTTGAACGCGCGGGCGACAACCTTACGTTCCGGATTGAGATGTCCGACAGTCAAAAATTCCCCGTCGCGGCCCATGCCCTGGCCTATCTGGCGCACAAGGAGGCGTTTTCCGCCGACCGCGCCGTGGCCAGCGCCGAACTGGCCGCCTCGGTCCCGACCAATCCGGTCGTGGTCCGCCGGGTCACCGCCATGCTCGGCAAGGCGGGGCTGATCGGCGCGCGCGCCGGCGCAAATGGCGGCGCCCTGGCTGCTGAAGCCGGCCGAGACGATCACGCTCGACGTCGTCCTCAAGGCGGTGAACGGCTGCGCCCACCTGGGCGTGGCCACCCAAGGGGGTGAAGGGTTGCCCCGTGGGCGAGAAAATCCCCGACGCCGTCCGTGCGGCGATCCAGGCGGCGGACGCGGCCGCGGCCGAGCGGCTCGGCCAGATCACGGTCGCGGACCTGCTGGCCGGCGCGCACTAGCGCTCTACCGCCTATTGGGGGCGCGCATTCCCGAACTCGACCGGGCTTTAAGTCGCGCTGAAATCGGGCCTTAGAAAAATTGCACCCAATCTTGTTGCTAATCCCCTGGCGGATCGATCTCGGCTCATTACGTAATCGCTACCGTTTCAGTTTCCAATCGGAGGGATTACCCATGACCACCGTCGCTATCGCCTATCATTCCGGCTACGGCCACACCGAAGTCCTGGCGCAGAAGGTCGCCGAAGGCGTCCGCGACGCCGGCCAGACCCCGGTGCTGCTGAAGATCGAGAGCGCGACCCAGGACTTCGCCCCGTTCATCGAGCAGATCACCCAGGCCGACGCCGTGATCTTCGGCGACCCCGACCTACATGGGCGACGTCTCGGGCGTGTTCAAAGTCTTCGCCGACGCCACCTCGGCGGCCTTTTTCACCGGCGCCCTGGAAAGACAAGCTGGCCGCTGGCTTCACCAACTCGCACAGCTTCGCCGGCGATAAGGGCCACGCCCTGGAGAGCCTCACCATCCTGGCCGCCCAGCACGGCATGAACTGGGTGAACCTCGGCATCGCCCCGCCGAACGTGACGGCCGCCGAGCGCGGTCCCGATACGATCAATCGGGTCGGTTCGTTCATCGGCGTCGCGGCCCAGTCCGACAACGTCTCGCCCGAGCTGTCGCCGCCGGCCGGCGATCGCGAGACCGCCCGCCTGTTGGGCGAGCGGGTCGCCAAGGCCGCGGTCCGCTGGGCCGCCGGCGTCGCGGCCGCCGAGGCGATCCCCGCCAAGGCCGCCTGATCCGTCAAGGTCGCGGCGACTTCCCTCCCCGCCGCGGCCAGGAAGGCGCGCGCCCGCTCGGCGCGCGCCTTTCGACGCGCGCGATGCGGACGGATGACGATGAGGGGAGGGTCGGCCGACGCCGCGAGGAAGGGGCGCCGGCCGGAGGGCTTACGCGTCGGCCTACTGCTGCCGACGAGATCAAGATGGGGCCCGCCCAGCCCGGCTGGTAGACCGTGCGGGCGACCCTGTCGCGGCGGCTATTCCGCGTCCTCGACCGGCTGCTCATAGGCGGCCATCATGGCCATGTTCAGGATCCTGGAGACCGAGGCCGACAACGGCGCGATCTGCACCGACTTGGAGAGGCCCAGCAGCAACGGCCCGATCACGGTCGCTCCGCCCAGGGACTGCACCAGCTTGGTCGAGATCGAGGCGGCGTGGATCGCCGGCATGATCAGGATGTTGGCGCTGTCGGTCAGGCGCATGAACGGATAATTGGCCCGGCGCTCGGGATCGAGCGCCAGCTCGGGCGGCATCTCGCCTTCGTACTCGAAGTCGACGTCCATCTCATCGAGCATAGCCACCGCCTCGCGCACCTTCTCGGAACGCAGGCCCATCGGGTTGCCGAAGGTCGAGTAGCTCATGAAGGCCACGCGCGGCTTGAAGCCCAGGCGCTTGACGGCGCGGGCCGCCTCGCAGGCGATCTCGACCAGCTCCTCGGCCTCGGGCAGTTCGGTGACGTTGGTGTCGGCCACGAAGATCGTCCGGCCCTTGGCCAGCACCACCGACATGCCCATGATCCGGCCGCCGGGCGCGGGGTCGACGACCCGAAGCACCTCTTCCAGCGCCTGGTCGAAGCTGCGGGTGACGCCAGTGACCATGCAGTCGGCCTCGCCCAGGGTGACCATCGAGGCGGCGAAGCTGTTGCGGTCCTGGTTGATCAGGCGCTGCACGTCGCGCTTCAGATAGCCCTGGCGCTGCAGGCGCGCGTAGAGGGCGTCGACATAGTCCGGATTGCGGTCGGAGAGGCGGGCGTTCACGATCTCCAGGCCGGCAGCCTCGGGATCGAGGCCGACCAGCTTCATGTTCTCGTGCACCAGGTTCTCGCGGCCGCACAGGATGGCCTTGCCGTAGCCGCCGCTCTGATAGGCGTAGGCGGCGCGGATGACGCTGGGGTCCTCGCCCTCGGCGAACACGATGCGCTTGGGATTGGCCAGCACCGAGCCGGAAATCTTCTGCAGGAAGCCGGCGGTCGGATCCAGGCGCTGGGCCAGGCTGGCGCGATAGGCGTCCATGTCGGCGATCGGCTTGCGGGCGACGCCCGTGTCCATCGCCGCCTGGGCCACGAACGGGGGCACGTACCAGATCAGGCGCGGGTCGAAGGCCGAGGGGATGATGTACTCCGGACCGAACTTCAGCTGGCGGCCGTGATAGGCGGCGGCCACCTCGTCCGGCACGTCCTCGCGGGCCAGCATGGCCAGGGCCTGGGCGCAGGCGATCTTCATCTCGTGGTTCACGCGGCGGGCGCGGACGTCCAGGGCGCCACGGAAGATGTAGGGGAAGCCGAGGACGTTGTTGACCTGGTTCGGGTAGTCGCTCCGGCCCGTGCCCATGATCGCGTCCTTGCGGACCCGCTTTACCTCTTCCGGCGTGATCTCCGGATCGGGGTTGGCCATGGCGAAAATGACCGGGTTAGGGGCCATCGAGGCGATCATCTCGGGGTGAAGGCGCCCTTGGCGGAAAGCCCCAGCAGCACGTCCGCGCCCTCGACGGCCTCGGCCAGGGTGCGCTTGTCGGTCTTGACCGCGTGGGCGCTCTTCCACTGGTTCATGCCCTCGGTGCGGCCCTCGTAGAGCACGCCCCTTGGAGTCGACCGCGATAACGTTTTGCGGACGCACGCCCATGGCCTTGATCAGCTCCAGCGAGGCGATGCCCGCCGCGCCGGGGCCGTTCAGCACGACCTTCACGTCCTCCAGCTTCTTGCCGGTAATGTGGCAGGCGTTGATCAGGCCGGCGGCGCAGATGATCGCCGTGCCGTGCTGGTCGTCGTGGAACACCGGGATGTCGAGCAGCTCCTGCAGCTCGGTCTCGATGCGGAAGCATTCGGGGCTCTTGATGTCCTCGAGATTGATGCCGCCGAAGGTCACCCCGATGTTCTTGACCACCGTGATGATCTCGTCGGGATCCTTGGAGGAGACCTCGATGTCGATCGAGTCGACGTCACCGAAGCGCTTGAAGAGAACGCTCTTGCCTTCCATCACCGGCTTGGAGGCCAGGGCTCCCAGGTCGCCGAGGCCCAGGATCGCGGTGCCGTTCGAGATCACCGCGACCAGGTTGCCCTTGGAGGTGTAGTCGTAGGCGGCGTCCGGATTGGCGGCGATGGCGTGGACCGGCACGGCGACGCCGGGAGAATAGGCCAGCGACAGGTCGCGCTGGGTGGCCATGGGCTTGGTCGGCGCGATGGCGATCTTGCCGGGGGTCGGATAGCGATGGAAGGCCAGGGCCTCCGCATCCGTGAAGGTCTTGCGTTCCGCGTCGCTCATCCGGCGTTTCCCATTTCCTGCTGCGCAAGTTGATCGAGGGGCGCGCCGTGCGATGCGGTCGCGCCCTTATGCGACGGCACCGTAGCGACCGGGAACCCGCGTCACAACCGGTCAGGAGGCGGAAAACTCCAGCAAACGCTTGTTGGACTTGGCGTTGCGTCAACCTCGCTGACCTTATGGTAAGCTCGCGCGAGGTTGACCTGCGGGGCCGGGATGGGCGATCAGCAGGCCATCGTGCGTGAGAGGAAGCCCGCTTGTCCCAGCCCGTGAAGATCGCCGTCGCCGGCGCCCTCGGCCGCATGGGCCAGGCCGTGATCCAGACGCTGGACGGTCGCGCCGATGTCGTGCTGGCCGCTCGCTTCGACCGTCCGGGCCGCCACGGGCGAGCACTTGGTCAGCGCCGACGCGGCCCTGGCGGCGGCCGACGTGGTCATCGACTTCACCCTGCCGGAGGCCTCGGCCCTGCTCGCCGAGGCGGCCGCCGCCCGCGCCGTCCATCACGCCCATGCGCCGGCCCTGGTCATCGGTTCGACCGGGTTCTCGCCCGAGCAGCTGGCGCGGATCGAAACGGCCGCCAGCAAGGTGGCCATCGTCCGTTCGGGCAACTATTCGCTGGGCGTCAACATGCTGATGGGCCTGGTGCGCCAGGCCGCCGCCGCCCTGCCGGCCGAGGACTGGGACGTCGAGGTGTTCGAGGCCCACCACAAGCGCAAGATCGACGCGCCGTCGGGCACGGCCATGATGCTGGGCGAGGCGGCCGCGCGGGGACGCGGCGTGGACCTCGACCAGGTCTCCGACCGCGCCCGCGACGGGGTCACCGGTCCGCGCAAGACGGGGGCGATCGGCTTCTCCGTGGTCCGCGGCGGCGGAATCGTCGGCGAGCACAGCGTGATCTTCGCCGGCGAATCCGAGACCCTGACCCTGTCGCACTCGGCCATCGACCGGGGGCTTTTCGCCCGCGGCGCGGTCGCGGCGGCGGCCTGGACCAGGGGCAAGCCGCCCGGGCTCTACGACATGCAGGACGTGCTCGGCTTTTCGCGCTAGGGATCTAAAGCTGAGCCGGGGGGCTTAACCAGGATCTGAACCTCAAGGACCCGATGGCCGAAGCCTCGACCGCCCCCGAAGCCAAGATTTCGACGAGCCGGCGCGACCGGCTGATCGACCTCGGCCTGGAAGCCGTGTCGCTGTCGATGCTGGCCTTCATCGCCACCGGCCTCGTCGTCTGGTCGGGCCGGCGCGAGATCAGCCGCGAATTGGCCGAGGGCTGGCTGCGCGAGCATGGGATCGAGGCCGCCGTCGAGCTGGACGCCCTGGACGCCACGGGGTTCTCCGGCAGGGTCCGGCTGGGATCGCGCGACAATCCCGTCTTCGCCGCCGACCGGCTGGAGGTGGCCTATGACCTCGCCGCGCCCTGGAACGGCGAGCGGTTCGGCATCCAGACCAAGGCCGTTCGGCTGGTCCGGCCGCGCGTCTTGGCCAGCGTCGACGAGAAGGGCCAGGTGCGCTTCGGCGCGTTGCAGCCCTTGATCGACGAGGCGCTGAAGGTCGCCGAGGAAGCCCAACGTGCCGGGGCCGGCGATCCTGGTGGAGGACGCCCGGCTCGATCTCGCCACGCCCGGCGGGCGGCTGCGGGTGACCGGCGACGCCAGCCTCGACGACGGCCAGTTGCTGCGGCTGGACGGGCGGCTGGCTCCCTTGCGCTATGCCGTCCCGGACCTGGCGCTCGACAGCAGGGGCCGCCACCGTCACCGCACGCAAGCGCGGCGACCGCCTCACCGTCGAGGTCTCGCTGTCGATCGACAGCCTGGAGGCCAGCGCCGCCGATCTGTCGGACGGCGCCGCCAAGCTGTCGGCGGACCTGCCCTATCCCGACCTCGCCCGCATGGCCGCCAGCGGGCCGCTGGAGGCGCGGCTGGCCCTGAGGGCGGACGAGGGACGGGTCGGCGAGACCCAGGGGCGGGGACTGGCGGCCGACCTCAGCCTGGCCGGCCGGGTCGACGGCGGGCTGAACGCCTTCGCCTTCCTGGGCCGCTCGCGCGGCGACCCTGCGCGGCGAGCGGCTGTCGGCTCCCGCGATGGAGGCACGCGCCGCGAGCCTGACGCTCGAGGGCGCCGCGGATCACCATCGACCATCGCCAGGGCCGGACCACCGCGCGCGGCGCCGCCCAGGCCGACCTCGCCGCGGCCCAGGCCCTGGCTGGCGGCGCGAGCCTGCGCGACCTCAAGGCCAAGGCCGCGTCGTCGAACCTGGCCTTCGTGCTCGACGGCCAGGGCGCGGCGGTGAACGGGCCGCTGGCGATCGACGCGACCGCCGGACGGCTGGCCAGCGGGGGCCTTGCGCTGGCCGAGGCCCGGCTGGATGCGCGCGGCAAGATCGACCAGGGTCCCAACGGGTTGATCCTGGCCCTGAACGGCTCGGCCGGGGGACGCAGCGGCGTCTCCGGTCCTGACGCCGAGCGCCTGGCCGCCCTGATCCCCAACCCCGCCTATGGCAAGCCGCTGTCCCAGGCCCTGCGGACCTTCGCGCTGTCGATCCCCGCCGTCGGGCTGGAGCTGAGGGGGGATCGCGCCCGGGCCACCCTGTCTGGCGAGGCGCGGCTCTCGGCAACCCAATGGCGTGACCCTCGCCGTTTCCGCGCCCGACGCCCTGTTGTTCGACGGAGGACCGGAAGGGGCGAGGGGCGGGCTGCGCGCGTCGCTGTCGGGCGGCGGCCTGCCGACCGTAAAGGCGGTCGCGCCGCGCTGGCGGATGGCGGGCGGCGTCCTGACCTCGCCGCTGTCCCTGGCGCTCGAGAATTTCGACCTGCCGCCGATCGAGGGGGTGACGGGTCAGGTGGACGGCCAGGCGCGACTGGCCGGCGGGCGACTGACCCTGACCGCGTCGCGCTGCTCGCCGATCACCGCCAAGGCCTACGCCCTGGGCGACAACCCGGTCACCGGCGTCAAGGCCAGGCTGTGTCCGACCAAGGGCGCCGCTGCTTCTGGCAGGCGCGGGCGGCTGGAGCGCGGCCCTGCGCTTCGAGGAGGGCGAGGGCGAACTGGCCGTGGCCCAGGCCGGGCTGCGGGGAATCAAGGGCGAAGCCAGCCTCGGCGGGACCGGGGGCTTCGACCGCGCCAGCGTCCGGGTCGACGGGGGAGGGGTGGTCGACACCGCCCCCGAGCGACGCTTCAACCCGATCCTGGCCCAGGGCCGGCTGGCGCTCGCCGGCGGCCTGTGGAGCGGCGCCTTCCAGGCCGCGACGCCGACCGGCGCGCCGCTGGGCGAGATCCGCCTGCGCCACGTGGTGGCGACCGGCAAGGGGCAGGCCGACATCGACGCCTCGAAGCTGGTCTTCGCCAAGGACGGCCTGCAGCCGGGCGATCTGTCGCCGATGGCCGGCTTCGCCCGCGACGCCAAGGGGCCGGCCAGCTTCACCGGTGTCTTCGCCTGGGACGACAAGGGCGCGACCAGTCGCGGCCGCCTGGTCGCCGACAGGATCGACTTCACCAGCCCGATCGGCTTCGTCGCCACCCTGGACGGCGCCGTCGACTTCGACAGCCTGGCGCCGCTGACCACCCGGCCCGGCCAGACGCTGCGCGTGGTCAAGATCGACTCCCTGGTGCCGCTGACCGGCGTGGAATCGGTGTTCCAGCTGGGCGCCGACGTCCTGCACGTCTCCAAGGCGACCTTCGAGGCGGCCAAGGGCCGGATCTCGATCGAGCCGATCGACGTGCCGATGGCGGCGGACAAGACCATGCGGGGCGCGATCGTCATTCAGCACCTGGACCTGGGCGAGCTGATCGCGGCCTCGTCCCTGGCCGAAAAGGTCAAGATCGACGCGGTGGTCGACGGACGCCTGCCCTTCACCTTCGGCCCCGAGGGGCTGCGTTTCCAGGAGGGCAAGATCAGCGCCATCCAGCCGGGCCGGCTGGAGATCTCGCGCACCGCCCTGACCAGCGTCGCGGCCAGTCCCGACGACGCGCCCGGCGCGCCGCCGCCGCCGGCCCAGGTCAACGCCATCCAGGATTTCGCCTACCAGGCCATGGAGAACCTGGCCTTCGACCAGCTGGAGGCGGGGGTGAACAGCACCGACAAGGGGCGGCTGGGCATCCTGTTCCATATCAAGGGGCGGCACGATCCCAAGGTCCCCGAGAAGGCCAGGGTCGGGCTGATCGACCTGATCCGGGGTCGCGCCTTCGACAAGCACATCGCCTTGCCGGCCAAGACGCCCGTCGACCTGACCCTCGACACGTCGCTGAACTTCGACGAGCTTCTGGCGGACTGGCGCAGCTGGTTCGAGCGCCAGGGTTCGGAACCCCCGCCTCGTTCAGGTCCGGTTCAACCGTGACCGGTCATTCTGGATATGAACTGGAGACTAGACGCATGACAAAGCGCGCCCTCTTGCTGGGCCTCGCCATGACGGGAGCCTTGGCCGCGGCCGCCTGCACCCCGACCGTCCGGGTGAAGGTCGATCCGATCAATATCTACGCCAAGCTGGACGCCGACGTGCGCGTGCGGCTGGACAAGGAAGTCCAGTCGCTGATCCAGCAAAATCCGAACCTGTTCTAACAAGGAGGGACCGACATGATCCGCAAGACGATGACGGTTCTGGCGCTGGGCCTAGCGATGACCGCCGCCGGCGCGAACCTGGCCCTGGCCCAGTCCGCGGCCGCCAAGGCCGCGGTGGACGCCGGCAAGGCCGCCGGCACGGTCGGCGAGCAGGCCGACGGCTATCTGGGCATCGTGTCGGGCGGCGACGCCGCCCTGCGCGCCGCCGTGGCCGAGATCAACACTGGCCGCGCCGCCGCCTACAAGGACATCGCCGCCAAGACCGGCGTGACTCCCGAGGCCGCCGGCCAGGCCACCGCCAAGCAGCTCTACAGCCGCCTGGCGACCGGGCCAGTACTGGAAGCCGCTGGACGGCGGCTGGGTGAAGAAATAAGGCCCGGCGCGGGCGCGGCCGGAACCGCTCCCGCGCGGGTTTCCTCTCGGGCTTAGCCCTTCCAGTCCGGAAGGGCGGCCAGCTGCGCCTTGGTCAGCTTGGCGCGAACGATGTGGTCGTCCGGATCGCCCGGCTCGGGGGAGACCGTCACGTCCGCGAGGGCGACCACGACCTTCTTGTCAGGGCCCATGCGGTCGATCTCGATGACGATCGCGGTCGGCTTGCCCGCTGCGTCGAGCAGGACGTGCTCGACCTCGCCCGCCTTCCGATTGGCGGAATCGACGACATCCGCGTCCTCGATCTGTCCAACCGTGAAGGCGCCCTTAGGCGGGCTGGCTTTCGAGCGATGGTCGTCTGCGCAAGCGCGCCCGTGGCCACGGCGGCCATGGAAAGCCCCAGAATGGCGAGTTTCATGGTCTGCTCCTTCTCAAATGACATCCGGAGAACGCGGGCGCTCGCACTTGCGTTGCGCGATCGAGGCCGGCTTCGCGTCGTCGGCTAGCTCCCCGCGCCCGACCAGCCTAAACAGCGGCCATGCCCGCTTCGCGCCCCCATCTCCTCCCCTATGCCGCCCTGATGGCGGCGATCATCGTGATCTGCGTGGGGACCTCCTTCGCCAAGAGCCTGTTCCCGATGGTCGGGGCGCAAGGCACGACCGCCTATCGCGTCGGCTTCTCGGCCTTGATCCTGCTGCTGGTATGGCGGCCCTGGCGACCACCCGATTTCGCGCGCCGACCTCGGCAAGGTGGCGGCCTACGGCGCGGTGATGGGGCTGATGAACCTGTGCTTCTACATGTCGCTTCGCACCGTGCCCCTGGGCCTGGCGATCGCCATCGAGTTCATGGGGCCGCTGCTGGTCGCCGTCGCCGATTCGCGGAAGCTCCTGCACTTCGCCTGGATCGGCCTGGCCGCCTTGGGCCTGGGACTTCTGCTGCCGCTCGATCCGGGCGCGGCGGCGCTCGATCCGGTCGGCGTGGGCTTCGCCTGCGTCGCGGCGGTCATGTGGGCGCTCTACGTCATCCTGGGCAAGCGGACCGGCCACTTGCACGCGGGACGATCGGTGGCCCTGGGGATGACGACGGCGGCGCTGATCGTCGTCCCGATCGGCGTCGTCTCGGCCGGCGTAGACCTGTTCCATCCCAAGATCGTGCTGCTGGGTCTGGTCGTGGCGGTGCTGTCCAGCGCCATTCCCTACTCGCTGGAGATGATCGCCCTGCGCGGCATCCCCAAGCGCAGCTTCGGCGTGGTGGTGAGCGCCGAGCCGGCCGTCGGCGCGCTGGCGGGCCTGCTGATCCTGGGCGAGCACCTGGCCTTGCCCCAATGGCTGGCCATCGCAGCCATCGTCACGGCCTCGATCGGCGCGATCCTGACCACGCCGAGTCAGATCGCCGGCGAGGAGCTCGCGGTTTAGGCGATCGCGCCGGCGCGACATCATGACTCTTGAGCGACTCGCTCCGTGGACTGAAGCTCTCGGCACGTCCGCGTGGAGCGTTATCATGGCGATCAGTGCGTTCGAGAAACAGCTTAACGGTTACGGCCTGACGACGGCCGAGATCCACTACCACCTGCCCGACCATCCCGGCCTGCTGCAGCTTTATGTCTGGCAGGAATACGACCTGGCTCCCAGATTCCCGACCTTGAAGGGCTTTCTCGACTTCTGGAGCCGGGAGCTGGACGGGGTGCTGCACTCGGTGAGGGTGGCTCACAACCGGCTCGTCGGTCCCCGCGAATGGCGGGCCGTCAACGGGGTCTTCACCCTGCAATAGTTTCGCTGGGCTTGCCTCGGACGCTTGTCGACCGTAACTCCCGGGTCGATGAGCGCCCGCGCCAAGATTTGTGGACTGTCGACGCCCGAGACGGTGAAGGCCGCCTTCGACGGAGGCGCGGCCTATCTGGGCTTCGTCTTCTTCGAGAAGAGCCCGCGCAATGTGTCGCCCGAAACGGCGGCGCGGCTGGTCGAGCCCCTAAAAAGCGATTTTGGTCGAGGGCGCGGCGTGAAGGCCGTTGCGGTCACCGTCGATCCCGACGACGCCCTGATCGACCGCCTGATGGCGACGATGCGGCCCGACCTGATCCAGGTCCACGGCAAGGAGACGCCCTCGCGCGTCCGCGAGATCGCCGCCCGCGCCGGCGTCGGGGTGATCAAGGCCTTCTCCGTCTCCACGCCCGCCGATGTCGACCAGGCCGCGGCCTTCGAGCAAGTCGCCGAGCATCTGATGTTCGACGCCAAGCCGCCGGAAAGTTCACCCCTGCCCGGCGGCGCCGGCGCGCGGTTCGACTGGAGCCTGCTGGCCGGCCGGCGGTTTTCGCGCCCGCATTTCCTGGCCGGCGGCCTGGATCCCTGGAACGTGGCCGATGCGATCGATGCATCCGGCGCCCCCTTGTGGACGTTTCTTCTGGCGTGGAGCGCGGTCCCGGCCTAAAGGACCCCGCTCTGATCTCGGCGTTTCTCGACGCCGTCAAACGCGTCTAGCCTTTGGTGAGCTCTGTGAACGCCCCCGCGAAGCCCAACGACTGGTCGGCCTATCCGGACGCCAAGGGTCGCTTCGGCGACTACGGCGGCCTCTACGTGGCCGAGACCCTGATGCCGCTCGTGCTCGAGCTGGACCGCGCCTATACGGAAGCCAGGAACGATCCGAGCTTCCAGAAGGAGCTGAAGGGCTATCTGACGCACTATGTCGGCCGGCCCAGCCCGCTCTATTTCGCCGAGCGCCTGACGCGCCACCTCGGCGGCGCGAAGATCTATTTCAAGCGCGAGGAGCTGAACCACACCGGCGCGCACAAGATCAACAACTGCATGGGCCAGATCCTGCTGGCCCAGCGGATGGGAAAGACGCGGATCATCGCCGAGACCGGCGCTGGCCAGCACGGCGTGGCTTCGGCGACGGTCACGGCCCGCTTCGGCCTGCCTTGCGTTGTCTATATGGGCGCGGTCGACGTCGCCCGGCAGAAGCCCAACGTCTTCCGCATGAACCTCTTGGGCGCGGAAGTGCGTCCGGTGACCTCGGGCGCGGCGACCCTGAAGGACGCCATGAACGAGGCCATGCGCGACTGGGTCACCAACGTCCACGACACTTACTACATGATCGGCACCGCGGCCGGTCCGCACCCCTATCCGGCCATGGTCCGCGACTTCCAGTCGGTGATCGGGACCGAGACCCGCGAGCAGATCCAGGAGATGGAAGGGCGTCTTCCCGACGCGGTGGTCGCCTGCGTCGGCGGGGGGTCGAACGCCATCGGCATGTTCCACCCGTTCCTGGCCGACGAGAGCGTCAAGATCTACGGCGTCGAGGCCTCCGGCCACGGCCTGGAGACCGACAAGCACGCGGCCTCCCTGACCGGCGGCCGCCCGGGCGTGCTGCATGGCAACAAGACCTATCTGCTGCAGGACGACGACGGCCAGATCCTCGACGCCCACTCGATCTCGGCGGGGCTCGACTATCCGGGCATCGGGCCGGAGCACTCGTTCCTGCACGACATCGGCCGGGCCCAGTACCTGACCTGCACCGACGACGAGGCCCTGAAGGCCTTCCAGCTGTGCGCCGAGCTTGAGGGCATCATCCCGGCCCTGGAAAGCGCCCACGCCATCGCCAAGCTGCCGCAGCTGGCCAAGGAGATCGGCGAGGGCGGCGTGATCGTGCTGTGCCTGTCGGGCCGGGGCGACAAGGACATCTTCACCGTGGCCGACGCCCTCGGGCGCTCGATCTAGGGACCGCATGACCAAGGACCGTATCGACCGTCGCTTCGCGGCGCTGAAGGCCGAGGGCCGCGCCGCCTTCGTGGCCTATGTGATGGCCGGAGACCCGGACGCGGCGACCGCGCTCGAGATCGTCAAGGGGCTGCCGGCCGCCGGTGCCGACATCATCGAGCTGGGCTTCCCCTTCTCGGACCCGATGGCCGAGGGGCCGACCATCCAGCGCGCCAGCCAGCGGGCCCTGGCCAAGAAGATGACCCTGAACGGGACGCTGGACATCGTCCGCGCCTTCCGAAAGGGCGACCAGGACACCCCGGTCATCCTGATGGGCTATCTGAACCCGCTGATGAACAAGGGCTTCGAGACCTTCGCCCGCCAGGCCGCCGAGGCCGGCGTCGACGGGGTGATCGTCGTCGATTGCCCGCCGGAAGAGGCCGATCCGCTGACCGACGCCCTGGAGGCCGAGGCCCTGTCGCTGATCTCGCCTGGCCGCCCCGACGACGGACGAGGCCCGCCTGCCGGTCGTGATCCGCCGCACCTCGGGCTTCGTCTACTACGTCTCGGTCGCCGGCGTGACCGGCGTCAAGGAAGCCGACGCCGACGCGGTGGCCCCGGCCGTCGAACGCATCCGCCAGGCCTCGGGCCTGCCGGTCGCCGTCGGCTTCGGCATCCGCACGCCCGAGCGCGCCGCCGAGGTGGCCCGCGTGGCCGACGCGGCCGTGGTGGGCTCGGCGCTTGTGGATGAAATCGAATCCGCGGCGCGGTTGAACGAAAACGTGACCGAGAAGGTTCTTCTCAAGGCGTCGGAGCTGGCTAAGGCTGTGCGTTCGGCGCGAGTCGGGACGAAGTGAGGCTCTAAGGCTATGGCTATGGCTGAACCCCAGGACCCGAAGAAGGGCGAGAAGAAACCAGCGACCGACCGCCGAGGCGGCTGGCTGTCGCGGATCGCCCCGGGCGTGCGCGGCGCTTTCTCCAAGCGCGAAACGCCCGAGAACCTTCGGGTCAAGTGCCCGGACACGGGCGAGATGATCTTCCGCTCCGACCTGGAGGCGGCCCTGTGGGTCACGCCGGCCGGTCGCCACATGCGGATCGGGCCGGAAGCCCGCTTCAAGTTCACCTTCGACGACGGCCAGTACGAGGCCCTGCCGACTCCGTCGGTCGTCGAGGACCCGCTGCACTTCTCCGACGGCAAGCCCTACAAGGACCGCCTGGCCGCCGCCCGCAAGGCGACGGGTGAGCCCGACGCCATGGCCATCGGCTATGGCAAGGTCGGCGGCGTCGACGCCGTGGTGCTGGTCCAGGACTTCGCCTTCATGGGCGGCTCGCTGGGCATGGCCGCCGGCGAGGGGTTCATCGCCGCCGCCAAGGCCGCGCTGGAACGCCAGGTCCCGCTGATCGCCTTCACCGCCGCCGGCGGCGCGCGGATGCAGGAAGGCGCGCTGTCGCTGATGCAGATGGCCCGCACGACCCTGGCCATCAACGAACTGAAGGACGCGGCCCTGCCTTACGTCGTGGTCCTCACCGACCCGACCACGGGCGGCGTCACCGCTTCCTACGCCATGCTGGGCGACGTCCATCTGGCCGAGCCGGGCGACCCTGATCGGCTTCGCCGGTCCGCGCGTCATCGAGCAGACCATCCGCGAGACCCTGCCTCCGGGCTTCCAGCGCTCGGAATATCTGGTCGAGAAGGGGATGGTCGACCGCGTCACGCACCGCAAGGAGCTGCCGCAGGTCCTGGGCTCGATCCTGGGCACCCTGATGATGGGCCGCGCCCGCAAGGCCGCGTAAGGCGGCCTTGGCCGAGCACCTCCGCGCCCACGACGCCGCCCTGGAGCGGCTGAAGGCGCTGCATCCCAAGCTGATCGACCTGTCGCTGGACCGGATGCGGCGGCTGTGCGCCGCCTTGGGTGATCCGCAGGACCGCCTGCCGCCGGTGATCCACGTCGCCGGCACCAACGGCAAGGGCTCGACGGTCGCCTATCTGCGCGCCATGGCCGAGTCGGCGGGCTTGAAGGTTCATGTCTTCACCTCGCCGCATCTGGTGCGCTTCGCCGAGCGGATCCGCCTGGCGGGAAACCTGATCGCCGACGACCACCTGGCCGACGTGCTGGACCGGGTGGAGCGGGCCAATGCCGGCCTGCCGATCACCTTCTTCGAAATCACCACGGCGGCGGCCTTCGTCGCCTTCGCCGAGGTTCCGGCCGACCTCTGCATCGTCGAGGTGGGGCTGGGCGGCATTCTCGACGCCACCAACGTCATCCAGCGGCCGGCGGTCAGCGTCATCGCCCCGGTCGACATCGACCACCGGGAGTTCCTGGGCGACACCATCGGCAAGATCGCCGTGGAGAAGGCTGGAATCATCAAGCCCGACGCGCCGGTCGTCTCGGCGCGCCAGGATCCCGAGGCCGAGGACGTGCTGGACACGACCGCCGCCCTGGCCGGCGTCGAGCTGACCCTGATGGGCCGCGACTTCGACGCGTGGAACGAGCGCGGCCGGCTGCTGGTGCAGATGCAGGACCGCCTGCTGGACCTGCCCGCCCCGTCCCTGCCGGGCGAGCACCAGTTCGCCAACGCCGGTCTCGCCGTCGCCGCCCTGCTGGCGCTCGGTGACGCTCGCATCGACGAGGCGGCCATGGGCCGGGGGATCGCCAGCGCCGTCTGGCCCGCGCGCTTCCAGCGCCTCACCGCCGGCCCACTCGCCGCGCGCGCCAAGGCGGCCGGGGCCGATCTCTGGCTGGACGGCGGCCACAATCCGCATGCCGGCCGGGCGGTGTCGCGCGCCGTCGCCGACCTCGCCGCCCGCGACGGCCGTCCGGTGGCGCTGATCTCCGGCCTTCTGGCCAACAAGGACGCGACCGGCTTCTTCGGGGCTTTCCGGGGCGTGGCGGCCAAGGTCTTCACCGTCACCTTCGAGGGTCACGCCGCCGCCAGCGCCGCCGAGACCGCCGCCGCCGCCGAACTGGCCGGCCTGCGCGCGGCGGCCTGCGACAGCGTCGAGGACGCCTTGGCCCGCGCGCTCCAGTTGGAACCGACGCCGCACGTCCTGATCTGCGGCTCGCTGTACTTGGCCGGGGAGGTGCTGGCCATGAGTCCCGAGACTTGGCCGACCTAAACGCGTAAGGCTGATCCCACGCCGATAGGGCGGCACGGCCCGCCGGACATCTCGGCGAGCGCGCCCGCCCTGGCAGGAACCGCCGATGGCCAAGGGTCAAAAGAAGTCGAACAAGGAAATCCGCAAACCGAAGGCCGAGAAGAAGCCCCCGCCGGTCTCGGTCTCGCCGTTCATCGTCACGCCCAAGAAATAGGGCCAACGAAAAACGCCCGCCCGGGAAACCGGAGCGGGCGTCTTCAATTCAGCGGTAAAAGGCGTCTAGGCCGCCTGGACGCCGGCTTCGTTCAGCCATTCCAGGATCTTCTGCTTGGGCATGGCGACCGACCTTCATCGAGGTCATCTGACCATCGCGGAACAGCATCATGGTCGGGATGCCGCGCACGCCGTAGCGCGACGGGGTCGTCGGGCTGTCCTCGATATTGACCTTGGCGACCGTGACGACGTCGGCCAGCTCCTCGGAGATCTGCTCCAGGGCCGGGGCGATCTGCTTGCAGGGGCCGCACCATTCGGCCCAGAAGTCGACCAGCACGGGCTTGCTGGCCTTCAGGACGTCGGCTTCGAAGGTGGCGTCGGTCACCGCAACGGTGCTCATGGCTTGCTCCAGTCTGGCGTCGCGCGGCCGTTGGGCGCGGGAGACGCGGTAAATGCCAAAATGCCCGGATTCGGTCCGGGCGCTCGCACATAGATGTAGGAGCGCGACGCGCCTCCGGCAACGACCTTAGACAAGCCGCGCCAGGGCGTGCGCCATCACCTTTTCTGGAACCGGCATCAGCTTGGGGCCATCGGTCCACACCAGGGCCGCCTCGATCGCCCGGCCAGGGAACACCTCGCGCAGCACGGCCGCATAGACCGCCATCTGGGCCAGATAGGCGGGATCGGCGTCCTCGATGCGGTCGGGCGAGGGGCGGTTGGTCTTGTAGTCGACGACCAGAACGCGGCCCTCGTCCACCACCAGCCGATCGACGCGGCCCGAAACGGCCAGGCCCTTGGGCAGGTGGGCGCTGGTCCCGGCCAGGGCGACCTCGGCGCGTGAGCCCGGACCGAACACGGCGGAGAAGCGCTCATCGTCGAGCACCCCGAACGCGGCCGCAGCCATCTCCTCGCGCTGGTCGCCGGTCAGGTCGCGCTCGGCCGCCAGCAATCGCTTCGCGGCGGCGGGCCGCTGATCGGGCGCCAGGTCGGGCAGGATCTGCAGTAGCTTGTGAACCAACTCGCCCCGGCGATAGCGGCCCAGCCCCGCGACGCGGGCCAGCGGCGAGGGGGCCGGGACGCGGGCGTTGTCCTCGATCCGCGACGGGGCGGCATAGCGCGCGGCGGCCGGCTCGGGCGGCGCGGCTTGGGTCATCCAGTCCGGCGCGGCGGCGGGGACGCGGACCTCCGCCTCGACTCCCAGGGCCGGCGCCGGATCGGGGCCGTAGCGCAGGAAGGCGGCGTCGTCCTCGCCAATGGTCCGGACGCTCGGCGCGATGTCGGGGTGGGCGAAGGCGGCGCGGACGGCCGCGTACCAGCCGCCGACCTTGTCGTCCTTGGTCCGCGCGTCGATGCGGCCGCACAGGACCAGCCGGTCCCGGGCCCGGGTCAGGGCCACGTAGAGCAGGCGCAGAGCCTCCTGGCTCTCCTTTTCGTCGCGCAGGCGGCGGGCCTTGGCCGAGGCCTCGCAGTCGCCCTTGCCGCTGGCGCACCACAACAGCGCGCCGTCCTCGGTGACCAGCAGTGGCGAGCCGCCGGCCCCGCGCTTCACGGTGGTCTCGGGCAGGAAGACGATCGGCGCCTCCAGCCCCTTGGAGCCGTGGGCGGTCATCACCCGCACCTCGCGGCGCGCGCCCTCCATCTCGCGCTTGACGATGATGTCCAGCGCCGCGAAGTCGGCGACCAGGGCCTCCAGGTCACGCACGCCGCGCTGCTCGGCCTCCATCACCTGGGCCAGGAACTCGTCCAGCGCTTCCTCGGCCTCGGCCAAGACGGGTCAGCACCTTCGCGCGGTGCGAGCGGCCGGCCACATCGGCGAGACCCAGCCAGGCGGCGTAAAACTCGAACGGCTGCCGGCGTCGGCCCTCGGCGATCGCCCAGTCCAGGACGTCTCGCGCCGCCGCCCACTCGGCGCGCTCCTCGGCCCGCCGCTGGAGCTCGGTCCACAACGTGGCGCGGCGGCCCTTGGCGAGGGCGTAGACGTCCTCGTCGGTCAGGGCGCAGAACGGCGTCTTCAGCAGGGCCGCCAGGGTCAGGTCGTCGTCCGGGAACAGGACGAAGCGACCCAGGGCCAGGAGGTCCTCGAAGGCGATGTGGCTGGACAGGGACAGGCGGTCGGCGCCCGCCACCGGCACGCCGCGCCGCTTGAGGGCGCGGATGATCTCCTCGAACAGCGCCTTGCGGCGGCGGACCAGGACGAGGATGTCGCCGGCGTGGGCGGCGCGGTGGCGGCCCAGCTCCTTGTCGAACACCGCGTCGCCGCGCCTCAGGATCGCGGCGGTCTCGGCCGCGATGGCCTCAGCGAGGCGACGGTTGGCGCTGCGCTCGCCCTCGGCGTCCAGCGGCGCCTCCCAGGCCTCGCGGTCCTCGCCGGGCAGTTCGCGGGTCAGCGGCCACAGGTCCACGCAGCCGGGGTGGCCGTGGCGGAACAGCTCGTGGCGGACCAGGTCCTGGCCGACCGGCGGCGGCACGCCTTCGCGCGTCTCTGGATCTGAGAACAGGGCGTCGACGAAGCTCAACACCTCATGGGTCGAGCGATAGGACACCGTCAGCGGCACGCCCTTGCCGACCGCGCCGACCGCCTCGATCCGGGCGATATAGCCTTGAGTCTCGATCAGCAGCCGCTGTGGATCGGCCCCCTGGAACGAATAGATCGACTGCTTCTCGTCGCCGACGATGAACAGGGTCCGCTCGGCGCGCCGGCCGCTCCAGCCCTCGGAGGTCTCGCCGGCGAAGAAGTCGGCGGTCAGGGCGCGCAGGATCTCCCACTGCTCGGGGGCGGTGTCCTGGGCTTCGTCCAGCAGGATGTGGTCGACGCCGCCGTCCAGCTTATAGAGAACCCAGGCGGCCTCGACCTTCTCGGTCAGGAGGATACGCGTCTTGTCGATCAGGTCGGCGAAGTCGAGCGCGCCGCGCGCCTCCTTCTCGGCCATGTGGCGCTCGATATAGAGGCCGGCGAGCAAGAGGGCGTTCTGCGTATCCTCGGCCACCTTGGCGGCGCGCACCTGCTCGCGGGCGGCCTCCAGCTTGGCCTGTTCCAGCAGCAGGGCCTCCCGCAGGTCTTCGCGGCTCTTCAGGCCCGAGGTCTTGGCCGGCCAGGTCGCGGGCGTGCCTTCGCCGCCCTCGGTGAACAGGGCGCGAAGGGCCAGGTCCAGCGTGGCGTCCGGATCACGGGCCACGGCGGCGAGGGCCTCGGCGTACTTGGCGTCCTGCTTGCCGCCGCCGTCGAACAGCACCGTCGCCGCCGCGCGCCAGGCGACCAAGGTCGAGGCGCGCCATGGCCCGCCCGGCCAGGTCCTCGGCCGAGGACGGCGCGTCGAAACCGCAACGCTTCCAAGCGTCGGCGATCGCTTCGGCCAGGCCGCCGCAGCGCTGGACATAGGCCATGATCTGGCCGCGCCGCGCCTCGAAGCCCGTGAACATCGCCTCGAAGCTCTGGAAGTCCAGCGTCACCGAGAAGCGGGCATAGGCCTGCGCGAAGGCGTCATCATGGGTGTCGACCCAGGCCGCCACGGCGCGGCGGGCGGCGCGGGCGATAGCGGCCCCGGCCTGGTCGTCCATCACCGTGAAGCCGGGCGAGACCCCGGCCTCCAGCGGGAAGCGCCGCAGCAGCTTCTCGCAGAAGGCGTGGATGGTCTGGATCTTCAGGCCGCCGGGCGTCTCCAGCGCCTGGGCGAACAGGGCGCGGGCCTCGGAGAGGCGCTTGGCGTCGTAGACGTCGCCGTCCTCGCCGACCAGCCGGGCGAGTTCGGCGCGCAGGTCCGCGTCGCTGGTCACCGACCACTTGCCCAGGCGCTCGAACAGGCGGCGCTGCATCTCGGCGGCGGCGGCCTTAGTGTAGGTGACGCACAGGATGGCCTCGGGCAACCACCTTGGCCAGCAGGAGGCGCGCGACCCGGTCAATCAGGGTCTTGGTCTTGCCCGAACCGGCGTTCGCCGTGACGAAGGCCGAGATCGCCGGATCGGCGGCGATGCGCTGAGGGTCGTGCGTCATGAGAAAGATGCTCCACCGCATTGCGGGGGAGCTGTCGCGGAGCGACTGAGGGGGCTAACGCGGCCTATGCACAGTTTGCCCCCTCCGGCCCTCTGGGCCACCTCCCCCGCAACGCGGGGGAGGATCTGAATGGATAGCCCCCTCATTCGCCCTCTCCGTCGTCGCCGCTGGTCGACCATTCGAACACCCGCGCCAGGTGGGCGTAGTCGCCGGGGTGCTCCTTGACGAACTGCGGGGCGACCCGCGAGCGGTAGGGCTCTTCGGGATCGTCATAGCGGGCGATGAGCTTGACCAGCCCGTCCATCGCCTTGCGCGCGGCCTCCTCGCTCTCGCCGCCGGCCAGGGCGCGGACCTGCTCCTCGCCGGCGGGACGCCGGCCGGTGACGCGGACATAGGTCAGGTCGCCCGGCGCGGGGCTCCCCAGGTCCGGGAAGCCGCCGTTCATCAAGATCGCCGCCGTCAGGGTCAGCTGGGGCGAGAAGCCGGTGTCGACCTGCTTCTGCGACGGCGCGGCGCCGGTCTTGTAGTCGAGGATGTGAGCCATCCCGTCCGGCGTCGGCTCGATGCGGTCGGCCTTGGCGGTCAGGGTGAAGGCGCGGCCGTTGATGCTGAGCTCGAGTTTGCCCTCCGCCTCGACGACGATCCTGCGGGCATTGGCGCGGCGATGCCGCTCCCAGTCGGCGACCCACAGCGCGGCCTCGCGGGCCAGGGCCTTCTCGCGGGTCAGGGCCGTCGGCGGCATGCCGGCTTTGACCAGGGCCTCGATGTAGAAGCGCTCGAACACGCCGGCCGCGTCGGCGGGCACGGCGTCGGGATAGGTGTCGGCGAACTTCTCGAAGGCCGCGTGGATGGCGGTGCCGCGCGCGCGGGCCTCGACCGGCTCGTCGGGCCGCTCCAGCGGATAGAGCCGCAGGATATCGCGGGCCCAGACGGCGTAGGGATCGCGGGTCAGGGCCTCGACCCGGGTGACGGCCATCTTGCGCGGGCGGTCTTCGACCGGCGGGGTCGGGGCCGGACGGGCGATCGGGGCGTAGGGACCGGGCGCGTCGAGGGCGCGGACCCAGTCCAGCACGTCATCGCGGCGGGGCAGGGCGAGGCCCGCCCCGGCGGCCAGCGTCTTCAGACGCCACAGCCAGCGCGACTCGACGGCCGGCGCGCCGCCGCGCCGCTCGCAATGGACCAGCACGACGTCGGGCGCGCTGGCGGCCTGGGCGAAGTCGTGGGCGGTCAGGCCGACGCGCCGTTCGGGCGGCGGCAGGCCCAGGCGCTGGCGCATGGGCCGCGACAGGAACGGGTCGATCGGCGCGCCCTGCGGCCAGACGCCTTCCTCCAGCCCCGCCAGCACCAGGCGGTCCGCGCGCACCAGGCGGGCCTCGATGGCGCCCAAGATGCGCAGGCGCGGATGGGTGGCGCCGCCGACGCGGACGGTCTCCTCGTTGACCAGCCGGTCGAGAATGTCGGCGAAGGCCTGGGGCGAGGCGTCGGGCAGGGGTTCGCCGTCCTGGATCAGGGCGGCCATCAGGGCGCCCAGGCACTCGCCCGCGCCGCCGGCCCACAGGCGAGACGGTGCGATCAGCCCTTCCAGCGCCTCGACCAGGGCCTTGGCCGCGTGGCAGGGGCGGGCCAAGCCGTCGGCATAGGGGCTGGCGGCGTGACCGACGGCGGCCAGCACGCGCTCGCAGAGCGCCAGGGCCTCGGGCGCGTCCTGCAGGCGGCCCCGCAGCACCTCGGCCGAGCCGGGCGCGGCGGCCGCGCAGGCCCTTGCGTTCCAGAAGGGCGGCGGCGGGCGTCTCGTCCTCGCCCAGCACTAGCGGATGCTTGGCGACGGCCAGCAGGCGAACCGGATTCAGCGGCTCTTCGACAAGGCGCGCCAGGTGCAGGGCCAGGATCGCCGAGCCGGCGGCCGCCAGAGGCGCGCCGGCCGAGCTGTCGGGGATCACGCCCCAGCGCTGCAGCCGGGTCATCACCCGGCGGGCCAGGGTCTGGTCGGGCGTGACGAGGGCGGCGGTCTTGTCTGGCGTTTCCAGCGCCTCGCGCAGGAGCAAGGCGCAGGCGCCGGCGGCCTCTTCCTCGGCGCGGGCGGCGATGACGGAGAAGCCCGTCAGGCCTTCGGCGATGGGATCGAGGTCCGGGGCCTCGGCGCGCAGGGCGGCGATCTGGGCCAGCCAGTCGGCGGTGGCCTCGGCCGGGCGCAAGGCCTCGTTGACGATCCGCCGGCGCCAGCGGCCTCGGCTGTCGGCGTCGGGGACCCAAGCGCGAACGTCGCCGCGGCTGACGCCTGCTCGATCCAGCAGGCGCTTCATCGCACCCTGCGGGTGCTGCTCGCCCTGGGTTCCTTCGATCCGGGTCCAGGCGCTGTCCGCCAGATCCTCGTCGAGGCCGGGCAGGACCACGGCGCCCTTAGGGGGCGGCCGCAACGACGCGCAGCAGGTCGGCGGTGGCCGGCGCGGTGCCGGTCGAGCCGGCGGCGACCAGCACCTCGGTCGGCGGGTTTTCCGACCACTGCTTTTCCAGCGCCCGCAGCAGGCGGACCCGCCGCTCGGAGACGTCGATCAGGCCGAGGTCCTTCAGGCGTTCCGGCCAGGCGCGCAGCACGGCCTTCAGGAACCGCGCCGAGACCTGCCAGTGTTGGGCGAGGTCGCCCTCGGCCAGACCGTCGAGCTTGTCGTCGAAGTCGATCTCCTCGATCTGGCAGCTGTCGAGGAAGTCGGACAGGGCCTTGGCCAGCTCCAGGGCCTGGACCGGGCCCGGCTTGAACGACAGCAGGCTGCCGTGATCGACCACCAGCCGCGCCAGCTCGAACCGGCGGCGGCGGGAGGCGATGGCGGGCGGCAGGTCGATCGACAGCTCGCCCGGCTCGAACGGCGGCTCGCCTTCGTCGAGGTCGCCGAGCGGGCGGATCTGCGGCAGCAGCAGGGCCCGGCCGCCGCCGACCGCCAGGAAGGCGTCGGCGAGGGCCCGGGCGCCCCGGCGGGTCGGCGTCAGCACCGTGGCGCGAGGCAGGGCCTCGGGCCCCAGCGGCTCCAACGCGTTCAGCAGGCCGCGCGCCAGGTCGTCGACGAACGGCCGGTGCGCGGGGATCGAGAACCAGCGCGACCCCTCCTTTTCGAAAAATGGGCGCTCGAAGAAGGGGGGCAGGGCGCTCATTCCGTGGCCAGGCTCGCCTCGGCCGCGTCGCGGGCGACGGGATCGCCGACATGCATCCAGAGGCCGTCGGGAGCGACGCCGTGGACACGATGCTCGGCGGCGAGGGTCTTCCAGAGGGGCGTCAGCGAGAACGGCCCCTCGGGACCATCCCTGACGATGGCCGGGTCGCAGATGTGCACACCGACATAGACCAGCGGCGCCATCTCGCCGGCGCCCTTGAACCGCACCGAGCCGTCGTCCTCCAAGAAGACGTCGCCGCTGTCGTGGAAGCCCAGGGAGGTCGCGGTCGGCGCCAGCATCAGGCAGACGTCCATGCGGGCGGGGTCCCAGGCGGCGACCATGGCGTCGAGGGCGGGGACGCCGGTCTCGATCCACACCGAGTCGATGTTGGCGACCCAGACCGGACCCTCGCCCAGCAGCGGCAGAGCCTGCTTCAGGCCGCCGCCGGTCTCAAGCGCTTGGGGACGTTCATCGGAGATGACGATGCGGGGCCCGAGGCCCTCGGCGGCGCGATCCTTCAGATGCGCCTCCAGCCGGTCGGCGAAGGCGTGGACATTGACCACGGCGGTCTCGACGCCGGCGGCCGCCAGGCGGTCCAGCATGTGGTCGATCAGGGCCTTGCCGCCCACCTCGACCAGCGCCTTGGGGCGATCGTTGGTCAGGGGGCGCATGCGGGTGCCAAGGCCGGCGGCCAGCACCATGGCGACTTTCGGTCCGCTCATCGGCGGGCCTCCACGGGAACGTGGCGGTCGAACCAGGCCTTGAGGTTCGCGAGGGCCGGGTCGGCGAAGCAGACGTCCAGATAGACCCACAGGCGCGGGATGAAGTCGGCGTAGCGGGGCTTGCCGTCGCGGGTCACCAGGCGCGCGAAGATGCCCAGGATCCGGATGATGTTGAGCGCGCCCAGCGCGTGGTAGTCCGCGAGGAACGCCGTGCGATCCAGCTCGGGCCGCGCCGCCAGATAGCGGTCGAGGCAGGCGGCCTCGCGCTCGGGCGAGACGGTGCGGCGGGCGTCGTGCAGCAGCATCGACAGATCCCAGGCGGGGTGGGCCAGCACCGCGTCCTGAAAGTCCAGCATGCCGACCCGCGCCGCCCCTTGGCGCTCCGGCAGCCAGATCAGGTTCTCGGCGTGGTAGTCGCGGTGGCAGAAGACGGTGGCCGCCAGCCTCGCCGCGCGCGCGGATCGGGGCCCAGATCGCCTCCCATTCGGCCAAGGCGGCGGCGTCGAAGGCGATGTCGCGGAACTTGGGCTGCCACTCGACGAAGATGTCATGCGCGGTCTTCAGGGCGAGATCGTCATAGGTCAGCAGCGGCCAGGTCGAGCCGTCGTAGCTGAGCACGCCCGGGGTCGGCGCGGCGTGGATGGCGAGCAGGCCGTCGATGGCGGCGTCGTAAAGCGGCGCTTCGTCGGTTCCAGCCTCGATCAGGCGGGCGTAGAGGTCATCGCCCAGGTCCTCCAGCACGGCGAGGCCCGCGCTCGCGTCGGCGGCCAGGACCTTCGGCGCTGACAGACCCTGTGCATTCAGCCAGCCCGCGCAGGCCACGAAGGCGTCGACCCGGCCGGCGGCGAGGCGGGCCAGGGCGTTGTAGCCCAGCGCGGCGCGCTCTTCCGGCGTCGCGTCCGGCGGGCAGGGCGCGGTCTCCACCGACGGCGGTTGGTCCATGAAGATGAAGCTCTGGCCGCCCTCGCGATGCAGGCGCTCGTAGCTCCGGGTCGAGGCGTCGCCGCCCAGCGGCTGGCGGCGGACATCGCCGAAGCCGTGGGCGTTCAGGAACGCGGCCTTGGCCGCTTCACGTTCAGAACTCAAGGGGACGTCCTTCGAAACTACCGTGCGCCGTGATGGCGGCGCGTCGCGCGTCGCCGTCGAGGGCGATGTCTATATCGAGCCGATTCGGCGGCAAACGCCCTTCCAGCCGCTGCGGCCATTCGATCAGGGCCACGCCGCCGTCCAGCGCTTCGTCCAGGCCGATCTCATAGGCCTCGTCCGGATCGGTGAGGCGGTAGAGGTCGAAGTGGGCCAGCGGGAAGGCCGGCGTCTCGTAGAACTGGACCAGGGTGAAGGTCGGGCTCGGCACCTCCTCGTCCGGCGCCGTCAGGGCGCGGATCAGGGCGCGGGCCAGGGTCGACTTGCCGGTTGCCCAGCGGACCGGTCAGGCAGATCGCGTCGCCGGGGCGCAGCGACGCGGCCAGCTGGCGGCCCAGCGTCTGGGTCGCGGCCTCGTCGGCGAGGTGGAGGGTGCTCATGTTCACCCCATAGCGCGTCGCCTCGGCGATGTTGAGGGCGCAAGGCTCTTTCCCCCGGGCCACGCACGCGCTAACCGCAATCCCGATGCCGACATCCCTCCGCACCGCCTATCGCGAGCGCCTGGCCCAGGGCGAGATCCGGCCCGACGTCGCCCAAGCCGCCGCCGTCGAGGCGCTGTCCCGCCTGGAAGCCGATCTGGACGCCGCCGGCGAGCCCGGTTTCTCGCTGTTTGGCCGCAAGCCCAAGAGCCAGCGCGGCGTCTATCTGTGGGGCCCGGTCGGGCGCGGGAAGTCCATGCTGATGGACCTGTTCTTCGACAGCGCCCCGGTTGCCAAGAAGCGGCGCATCCACTTCCACGCCTTCATGGCCGAGGTCCACGCCGACATCGACGCCTGGCGCAAGGGCGACGCGGCGGCGCGCAAGGCGCGCTTCGGCCAGTCCAAGGGCGACGACCCGATCGCGCCGACGGCGGAGCTGATCGCCCAGAACGCTCGCCTGCTGTGCTTCGACGAGCTGCAGGTCACGGACATCGCCGACGCCATGATCCTGGGCCGGCTGTTCGAGGCCCTGTTCGCGCGCGGCGTCACCCTGGTTGCGACCTCGAACCGGCCGCCGGAGGATCTCTATAAGGACGGCTTGAACCGCCAGCTGTTCCTGCCCTTCATCGACATGCTGAAGTCGGCGCTGGACATCGTGGCCGTGCGCGGACCCGTGGATTTCCGGCTCGATCGCCTGCGGGCCGCCCGCACCTGGCTTTCCCCGATCGACAAGGCCAGCCAGGCCGAGTTCGAGCGGCTGTGGGCCGACATGCTGGACGGGCGCCGGAGACGGGCGCGACCCTGGAGGTTCTGGGTCGCAAGATGCGCCTGCCGCGCGCGGCCGGCGGCCTGGTCCGCGCCTCGTTCGCCAGCCTCTGCCAGCAGGCGCTGGGCCCGCAGGACTATCTGGCCCTGGCCGAGCGTTTCCACACGGTGTTCCTCGAGGACGTGCCCTGTCTGACGCCAGCCCGGCGCGACGCGGCCAAGCGGTTCAACACACTGATCGACGCGCTCTATGAGGCCGACGCCAAGCTGGTCGCCCTGGCCGAGGCCGAGCCGGAGGCGCTGTACCCCGAGGGCGATGGCGCCTTCGAATTCGAGCGCACCGTCTCCCGCCTGCAGGAGATGCGCTCGGCCGACTATGTTTCGCGCGTCCGCGACTAGGGAAGCTTCGATGTCCGTCCATGACCGCGTCCGCGTTCGCGAGACCAAGCTGCTCTCCGACAACTGGTACGTCCTGAAGACCACGACCTTCGACTGGAAGCGGCGCGACGGGACCTGGCAGACCCAGAGCCGCGAGACCTACGACCGGGGCAACGGCGCGGTGCTGCTGCCGTACAATCTGGCCAACCGGACGTGCTTCTCGTGCGGCAGTTCCGCTATCCGGCCTTCGTGAACGGCTACGACGATCTGCTGATCGAGGCCGCGGCCGGCCTGCTGGACGACGCCGAGCCGGAGGTGCGCATCCGCGCCGAGGTCGAGGAGGAGCTGGGCTATCGCCTGGGCGAGGTCCGGAAGGTGTTCGAAGCCTTCATGAGCCCGGGCTCCGTCACCGAGATCCTGCACTTCTTCGTGGCCGAGTACGACGCCTCGATGCGGATCGGCGAGGGCGGCGGCCACCCCGACGAAGGCGAGGATATCGAGGTGCTGGAGCCGACGATCGACGAGGCCATAGCCATGATCGCCGACGGCCGCATTCGCGACGCCAAGACCATCATGCTGCTGCAGCACCTGGCCCTGACGGTCTTCGCCGGTTCGAGATGAGATAGTTAGAGCGCGTTCGAGCGGTTCAACCGCTCAACCCTAACCCCAACGCGCTCTAGCCGAGGCGCCGGGTCAGCGGCGTGTCGAAGCGAACCACCAGGCCATCCTCGCCGTAGTCGAAGGCGATCCGACCCCGCAGTTCGCCGGCGATGCTCCGCTCGATCAGGCGCGAGCCGAAGCCCCGCCGCTTGGGACGCGCGGCGGGCGGGCCGCCGGTCTCGCGCCATTCGAAGACAAGACTGTCGTCGCCCGTCACCGACCAGTTCAGCAACAGGCGACCCGCGGTCGACAGCGCGCCGTACTTGGCGGCGTTGGTGGCCAGCTCGTGGAAGACCATGCCCAGGGACAGGGCGACGCGAGCGGGAAGGTGGACGTCCGGTCCGTCCATGACCACGCGTTCGGCGACCGTAGGGGCCGAGCTCCTGGTCGAGGATCTGGCGAAGGCCGGCCCCGGCCCATTGGCTGTCGGTCAGGGCGTTGTGGGTCTGGGACAAGGCCAGCAGACGCGACTCGAAGGCCTCGGCGAAGGCGGCGGGATCCTCGGCGACCGCCGCAGGGTCTGCTGGGCGATCGCCTGCACCGTGGCCAGGGTGTTCTTGACGCGGTGGTTCAGCTCGTCGAGCAGCAGGCGCTGGCGTTCGTCGGCCTGGACCTGGTCGGTCATGTCGACGCCCTCGACGAACACGCCCGAGGCGGTTCCATCCGGCTCGATGATCGGCTGATAGACGAAGTCCAGGTAGCGCTCCTCGAGGGGCGCGCCGGCCGTGCGCTGCAGGGCGACCTTCACCCGTCGGCCGACAAAGGCTTCGCGGGTGGCCAGCACCCGGTCCAGCAGATCGACGAAGCCCTGAGCCGCCACCTCGGGCAGGGCGAGCCGCAGGGGCAGGCCGGTGACCTCGCGGTGGCCGATCAGCTGCGAATAGGCGTTGTTGGCGAGGTCGAAGACATGGTCGGGACCGCGCAGGACGGCCATGAAGCTGGGGGCCTGCATGAACAGATTGCGCAGCTGTCGGCTCTGCGACTGGACCGTCTCGGCTCGCCGCAGCACCTCGTCGCCCAGCATGGTGGCCGATCGCGATCCGAACGCGGCTTCCTTGAGCCGCTGGATGGCGGTGACGTCCTGGGTATGCTGGAGGATGTAACGGGTCGCGCCGGTCGCGTCCGGAATGGGCGTGTGGGTGGCGCTCCAGATGCGGTCCTCGAAGCCGCCGCCCAGATGGGCCGGGCGTTCGATCGCGTAATGGATCAGCGGCAGCTCCGTGACCTCGCCGCTGTCTCGGGCCCGGACCAGCGAAGCCTCCAGTTCGGCGCGGCTGGCGCCCCTCCCGAGGGAAAGGCCTCGAAGAGATTGACGCCTTCCAACTCCTCCCATCGACGCTGCAACGTATGCAGATAGGCGGCGTTGGCCGCGACATAGCGAAAATCGCGGTCGAGCAGCATGTAGGGCGAGGGGATCCGCTCGAATATCTCGCGAAAATCGATCGGACTATTCATCTGTCGGCCAGCTCGCCCCGTAACTCAGCTCAGCGTAACGCAAGCTGAGCCTTAGGGGTTCCTTAACGTACCGCGCATGGGGTTGAGAACGTTTCTCAACAGGGCGCCGTTTAATTGACACCCGGCCCCTCGCGCTTAAAAGCGTCCCGCAACGCACAAAGGCTACTGAGGTTGGACCTTCCATGACCGACACGAGCCGGGGGCTGCCCGAGCGCCCGATGTCGCCCCACATGCAGGTGTGGCGCTGGCATATCACCATGGCCTGCTCGATCCTCCACCGTGGCTGCTCGATCGCCCTGTACGTGGGCGCGGCCATCCTGGCCGGTTGGGCCGCCGCCCTGGCGGCCGGGCCGAACGTCTACGCCGGCTATCTGAGCATCCTGGGCTCGCCGATCGGCAAGCTGGTGCTGCTGGGCGAGACCTTCGCCGTCTTCTACACCGTCGCCTACACCGTTCGTCAGACCTTCTGGGACGCGGGCAAGGGCTTCGCGCCGCGCACGGCGGACATGACCGGCCGCCATGTCGATCGCCTTCGCGGTCGTGGCGACGATCGTCACCTGGGTGCTCGCCGGCGCCAACGGAGCGTTCTGATCATGAGCAAGAACGATCACTTCCGCACGCCGCTCTCGCGGGCCCGGGGCCTGGGCGCGGCCCGCCACGGCGTCAGCCACTTCATCACCGAGCGGGTCTCGGGCCTGGCCCTGGCTCCGCTGATGCTGTGGGGCGTGTTCGCCGCCCTGAAGCTGATCGGCGCCGACCAGCACACCGTCGCCATGTGGCTGGGCCAGCCGCTGAACGCCGTGCTGCTGAGCCTGCTGCTGATCGCCGCCCTCGTGCATCTGCAGAGCGCGATGCAGGTGGTGATCGAGGACTATGTCCATCGCTTCACGTCCAAGTCCGCCCTGGTGATCGGCAACCTGTTCGTCTGCGTGATCGCCGGCGCCGTCGGGATCTTCTCGATCCTGAAGGTGGCCCTGACCGTGACCGGAGCCCATTGATGTCGGCCTACAAGTTCATCGACCACAAGTTCGACGTCGTCGTCGTCGGCGCTGGCGGCTCGGGCCTCCGCGCCGCGCTGGGTTGCGCGCAAGCCGGCCTCAAGACCGCCTGCATCACCAAGGTGTTCCCGACTCGCAGCCACACCGTGGCGGCGCAGGGCGGCATTTCGGCCTCGCTGGGCAACATGGGCCAGGACGACTGGCGCTGGCACATGTTCGACACCGTCAAGGGGTCGGACTGGCTGGGCGACCAGGACGCCATCGAGTACCTGACCCGCAACGCCCCGGCGGCGGTCTATCGAGCTCGAGCACTGGGGCGTGCCCTTCTCGCGCACGGCCGACGGCAAGATCTACCAGCGCGCCTTCGGCGGCATGACCAAGAACTTCGGCGAAGGCCCGATCCAGCGCACCTGCGCGGCGGCCGACCGGACCGGTCACGCCATGCTGCACACGATGTACGGCCAGTCGCTGGCCCACGACACCGAGTTCTTCATCGAGTACTTCGCCCTCGACCTGATCATGGACGACGGCGTCTGCCGCGGCGTGACCGCGTGGAAGCTTGACGACGGCACCCTGCACCGCTTCCAGGCCCAGACGGTGATCCTGGCGACCGGCGGTTACGGCCGCGCCTACTTCTCGGCGACCTCGGCCCACACCTGCACGGGCGACGGCAACGCCATGGCCCTGCGGGCCGGCCTGCCGCTGCAGGACATGGAGTTCGTGCAGTTTCCACCCCACCGGGATCTACGGCGCCGGCTGCCTGATCACCGAAGGCGCCCGCGGTGAAGGCGGCTACCTGACCAACTCGGAAGGTGAGCGCTTCATGGAGCGCTACGCCCCGTCGGTGAAGGACCTGGCCTCGCGCGACATGGTCAGCCGCGCGATGACCATCGAGATCCGCGAAGGCCGCGGGCGTTGGTCCCAACAAGGACCACATCTTCCTGCACCTCGACCACCTGGATCCCAAGATCCTGGCCGAGCGCCTGCCGGGCATTTCCGAGACCGCCAAGGTCTTCGCCGGCGTCGACGTCACCAAGGCAGCCGATCCCGGTGCTGCCGACCGTGCACTACAACATGGGCGGCATCCCGACGAACTATCATGGCGAGGTCGTCACCAAGAACGGCGACAACCCCGACCAGGTGATCCCGGGCCTGATGGCCGTGGGCGAGGCGGCCTGCGTGTCGGTGCACGGCGCCAACCGCCTGGGCTCGAACTCGCTGATCGACCTCGTGGTGTTCGGTCGCGCCGCGGCCCTGCGCTGCGCCGAGGTCCTCAAGCCGGGCGACCAAGCAGCCCGAGCTGAAGGACGCCCAGACCGACGCCCACCTGGCGCGCTTCGACCGTTTCCGCAACGCCTCGGGCTCGACCCCGACGGCCAGCCTGCGTCTCGAGATGCAGAAGGCCATGCAGGAGGACGCGGCCGTGTTCCGCACCGGCGAGAGCCTGGAAAGCGGCGTCAAGCGCCTGCAGGCCGTCTGGGACAAGAAGGGCGACATCAAGGTTTCCGATCGCGGCCTCGTGTTGGAACACGGACCTGATGGAGACCCTGGAGTTCGACAACCTGATCGGCCAGGCGGTGGTCACGGTGAACGGCGCGGTCAACCGCACCGAAAGCCGCGGCGCCCACGCCCGCGAGGACTTCGCCGACCGCAACGACACCGAATGGATGAAGCACACCCTGGCGTGGCTGGATAACCAGTCGGGCAAGGTGAAGATCGATTACCGCCCGGTGCACAGCTACACGATGTCCGACGACATCGCCTACATCCCGCCGAAGCAACGGGTCTACTGAGGGTCCGATGGTCGAACTCGCTCTCCCCAAGAACTCGCAGGTCAAGTCGGGTAAGCACTGGCCGGCTCCCGCGGGCGCCAAGAAGGTCAAGACCTTCAAGATCTACCGCTACGATCCGGAAGCGGGCGGCAACCCGCGCTGGGACACCTACGACGTCGACATGGACGCCGTGGGCCCGATGGTCCTGGACGCCCTGCTGTACATCAAGAACGACATCGACCCGACCCTGGCCTTCCGCCGGTCGTGCCGGGAGGGCGTGTGCGGCTCGTGCTCGATGAACATCGGCGGCCGTAACACCCTGGCCTGCACCCATGGCTGGGCCGAGGTCCCGGGCAAGGCCGTGCAGATCAGCCCGCTGCCGCACATGCCGGTGGTCAAGGACCTGATCCCGGACCTGACGCTGTTCTACGCCCAGTACGCCTCGATCGAGCCCTGGCTGCACACCGACACGCCCGAGCCGCAGACCGAATGGAAGCAGTCGCCGGAAGACCGCGAGAAGCTCGACGGCCTCTATGAGTGCATCCTCTGCGCCTGCTGCTCGACCTCGTGCCCCAGCTACTGGTGGAACGGCGACAAGTATCTGGGCCCGGCGGCCCTGCTGCACGCCTATCGCTGGCTGATCGACAGCCGCGACGAGGCGACCGGCGACCGTCTGGACGCGCTTGAGGACCCCTTCAAGCTCTATCGCTGCCACACCATCATGAACTGCGCCCAGGTCTGCCCCAAGGGGCCTCAACCCGGCCAAGGCGATCGCCGAGATCAAGAAGATGATGGTCGAGCGCGTCGTCTGACGCGCTTTCCCGACGATCCCGAGGGCGGCGGCTTCACATTGAACCGCCGCCCTTTATCTATCCGCGTCGATCGAAGGCGCTTGCCAATAGGTGACGCCGGCGTCATTTTTGACGAAAGGGAGGGCGTCCTTGAGCGCTAACGTCAATCAGAACGCGCGCGTCGTCATCGTCGGGGCCGGCCACGCCGGCGGCTCGGCGGCGGCCTTCCTGCGTCAGTACGGCCACGAAGGCCAGATCGTGCTGATCGGCGACGAACCGTTGCTGCCCTATCAGCGCCCGCCGCTGTCCAAGGCCTGGCTGAAGGGCGAGGCCGACGCCGACTCCCTCGCGTTGAAGCCGGCCGACTGGTACGGCGAGAACAACGTCTCCCTGCGCCTGTCGGGCGTGGCCGAACGCATCAACCGCTCGGCCAAGACCGTGACCCTGGCCTCGGGCGAGGCCATTTCCTACGATTTCCTGATCCTGGCCACCGGCGCGCGCGCGCGGCAGCTGCCGATCCCCGGCGCGGACCTGGCCGGCGTCCTGGCGCTGCGCACGGCGGCGGACGCGGAACTTCTCAAGCACGCTCTCGGCCCCGGCCAGCGCCTGGCGGTGATCGGCGGCGGCTATGTGGGCCTCGAGGCCGCGGCCTCGGCGCGGGCCCTCGGCGCCCGAGGTGGTCGTGGTCGAGCGTGAAAGCCGCGTCCTGGCCCGCGTCGCCTGCGAGACCCTGTCACTGTTCTTCCAGGACTATCATCGCGCGCGGGGCGTGGCGTTCGAGCTGAACGCCGGCGTCGAGGGCTTCGATGGCGCCGACGGCCGCGTCGCGAGCGTTCGCCTGTCCGGCGGACGCGTCCTGCCGTGCGACGTCGCCCTGGTCGGCGTCGGGGCCATTCCCAATGACGAACTGGCCAAGGACGCCGGCCTCGCCACCGCCAACGGCGTGATCGTCGACCTGGAGGCGCGCACCGAGGATCCGTCGATCTTCGCGATCGGCGACGTCACCCATCGGCCGCTGCCGCTCTATGAGCGTCAGTTCCGCCTGGAGAGCGTGCCCAACGCCCTGGAGCAGGCCAAGCAGGCGGCGTCGGCGATTCTCGGGCGACTTGGCCCGGCGACCGGAAGTGCCGTGGTTCTGGTCGGATCAGTACGACCTCAAGCTCCAGATCGCCGGCCTGCCGTTCGAGGCCGACCGCCAGGTGGTGCGCGGCGACGTCGCCGCGGCCAAGTTCGCGGTCTTCCACCTCAAGGGCGACCTGTTGCAGGCCGTCGAGGCGGTCAACGCGCCGCCGGAGTTCATGGCGGGCAAGCAGCTGATCGCCAAGCGCACGCCGGTGAATGCGGAAAAGCTAGCCGACACCACGGTGTCCATGAAGGAAGTGGCGGCCTAAGATCGCCAGAGGGGTAACGGAAAACACATGGCCAAGATCACCTACATCGAACACGACGGCACCGAGCACGCCCTGGACGTCAAGCCGGGCCTGACGGTCATGGAAGGCGCGGTGAAGAACAACGTGCCGGGCATCGACGCAGACTGCGGCGGGGCCTGCGCCTGCGCGACCTGCCACGTCTATGTCGACGAAGCCTGGCTGGATAAGACCGGCGACAAGTCGGCCATGGAGGAGTCGATGCTCGACTTCGCCGAGAACGTCGAGCCCAACAGCCGTCTGTCGTGCCAGATCAAGGTCACCGACGCCCTCGACGGCCTCGTCGTCCGCCTGCCGGAGAGCCAGCACTAGGGGCGCTGGGAAGAGGCCGATCGGAAACGGTTCCACGGCTTCTTCAAAAGAGCGTCGTTATATTGTCGCGAGGGGGTTGCCAGGGCGCGAGGCGGGGACTAGATCAACGCCTCGCTCGGAACGGCTTCGCGACCGGACGACGCGGCCCCCGAAAGGGAGCTTGCATCGGCCCAGACGCTTGGCTAGATACCGCGCTCCAATCGACTCGATGATGGATCCGCAAGGGCGGCTTCGGCGGCCCCGGGATCCTCTTTTTTGTCTCTTCGCTTCCGGATTTCCGGCGACGCGAAAAAGTCGAAAAGAGTTGGTTGACTTCGGAATGTCGCCTCATTAGAAGCGCCGCTCCGATCATCGCCGCCAAGAGTTCGCAAGAATTCAGCGGCGCGATGAAGGGTTAGTTAAGTAGAGGCTTTGAGATCTTCTCAAAATAACTGCTTGACTGGCTTGGTCGGCTTCTCTAGAAGCTCGCCACTCTGGCGCTTCCTGGATTTCCAGGGTTCGCCGGTCCGGATCAGAAAGTTTGAAAAAACGATTTGACACGGAATTCGAGGTTGGATAGATAGCCGCCTCCGCCGACGCCGGGCGCTAAACGGTGGGGTCGCTGAGGCGGCTCGGGTCTTTGACATTGTTGATTTGGAAAGAGAAACGCAGGCGGCGGCGCTCTGGCGGTTCACTCTACGGAGTGGATCATTTGACGCTGACGTTATGCGGTCTCTTGAAGACACCATTACGCCGGTTGGGCTTTCGGGCCTGATCGAGTGATGGGAACTCGTCAAGATACTATGCAAACCAGAACGCTGATCGGGGTTTTCCCCTCGGTCAAAACACTGGAGTCAATGTCAACTCAACCTGAGAGTTTGATCCTGGCTCAGAGTGAACGCTAGCGGGATGCCTTACACATGCAAGTCGAACGGCAGCACGGACTTCCGTCTGGTGGCGAGTGGCGAACGGGTGAGTAATGTATCGGAACGTGCCCTTTGGTTCGGGGGGATAACTACGGGAAACGACGCTAATACCGCATACGCCCTACGGGGGAAAGCAGGGGATCGCAAGACCTTGCACTATTGGAGCGGCCGATATCGGATTAGCTAGTTGGTGGGGTAACGGCTCACCAAGGCGACGATCCGTAGCTGGTTTGAGAGGACGACCAGCCACACTGGGACTGAGACACGGCCCAGACTCCTACGGGAGGCAGCAGTGGGGAATTTTGGACAATGGGGGAAACCCTGATCCAGCCATCCCGCGTGTGCGATGAAGGCCTTCGGGTTGTAAAGCACTTTTGGCAGGAAAGAAACGTCGTGGGTTAATACCCCGCGAAACTGACGGTACCTGCAGAATAAGCACCGGCTAACTACGTGCCAGCAGCCGCGGTAATACGTAGGGTGCAAGCGTTAATCGGAATTACTGGGCGTAAAGCGTGCGCAGGCGGTTCGTTTAAGTCAGATGTGAAAGCCCAGGGCTCAACCTTGGAACTGCATTTGTATACTGGCCGGGCTAGAGTGTGCGGAGAGGGTAGGTGGAATTCCGAGTGTAGCAGTGAAATGCGTAGATATGCGGAAGAACACCAGTGGCGAAGGCAGCCTCCTGGACCAACACTGACGCTGAGGCACGAAAGCGTGGGGAGCAAACAGGATTAGATACCCTGGTAGTCCACGCCCTAAACGATGACAACTAGCTGTTGGGGCATGCTTGGCACTTCGGTAGCGCAGCTAACGCGTTAAGTTGACCGCCTGGGGAGTACGGTCGCAAGATTGAAACTCAAAGGAATTGACGGGGGCCCGCACAAGCGGTGGATGATGTGGTTTAATTCGATGCAACGCGAAAAACCTTACCTACCCTTGACATGTCCGGAATGCCCAAGAGATTTGCAGTGCTCGCTCGGGAGACCGGAACACAGGTGCTGCATGGCTGTCGTCAGCTCGTGTCGTGAGATGTTGGGTTAAGTCCCGCAACGAGCGCAACCCTTGTCATTAGTTGCTACGAAAGGGCACTCTAATGAGACTGCCGGTGACAAACCGGAGGAAGGTGGGGATGACGTCAAGTCCTCATGGCCCTTACGGGGTGGGCTACACACGTGCATACAATGGTCGGGACAGAGGGTCGCCAACCCGCGAGGGGGAGCCAATCCCAGAAACCCGATCGTAGTCCGGATCGCAGTCTGCAACTCGACTGCGTGAAGTCGGAATCGCTAGTAATCGCGGATCAGCATGTCGCGGTGAATACGTTCCCGGGCCTTGTACACACCGCCCGTCACACCATGGGAGTTGGTTTTACCCGAAGGAGTTAGCGCTAACCGCAAGGAGGCAAGCCAACCACGGTAGGGTTCAGCGACTGGGGTGAAGTCGTAACAAGGTAGCCGTATCGGAAGGTGCGGCTGGATCACCTCCTTTCTAAGAGCTTACAGGCTCTCCTCTTAAAGGGGTCCATTACTTATCGGTTGTTTGACGAATAAAGCTGGGATCGCCGCCGTTCGTTTCTCTTTCCACTCACTTTGATCGATTGAGATCAAGGTTCGCGACCCGGACCTGATCCCGAAGGCGTCTGGGCTGTAGCTCAGTTGGTTAGAGCGCCGCCTTGATAAGCGTGGGGTCGGCGGTTCGAATCCTCCCAGGCCCACCACCTTCTCCTGCCTTCGGATCACGACCGCTCTCCTGGCTAAACCCTTTTGGGGGCATAGCTCAGCTGGGAGAGCGCCTGCTTTGCAAGCAGGATGTCATCGGTTCGATCCCGTCAGGCCTCCACCATCTTTGTTGGTTGTCTTCGCTACCGGCTTCGCTAGCGTCTTGAGCGAAGCCAGCAGCACGGAGGACGTCGAGGGTTTCTCGCGATTTTCCTGACAACAGCTATATTCGTTCTTTAACAATCTGGAAGCAAGTACACGAAATGTTTTTTAAGGCAGGGTCGCTTGCCGACGAAGCGGGCTCGGGTTGTGATTGGGATTATTTGGATCCGGTTCTAAGGGGGACTTAAGAAGACATCATCTGACTGCTTTGAAACTTATGAACGGCAGGCACGCTAATACGATGGGCGAGGTCCTGAACCTACAGGGTTTTGCTAGAACGATCAAGCGACATAAGGGCATATGGTGGATGCCTTGGCGATCACAGGCGATGAAGGACGTAGCAGCCTGCGAAAAGCTGCGGGGAGCTGGCAAACAAGCTTTGATCCGCAGATATCCGAATGGGGAAACCCACCCCGCTTCGGGGCAGTATCCTGCAGCCTGAATACATAGGTCAGTGGAAGCGAACCGGGTGAACTGAAACATCTCAGTAGCCCGAGGAAAGGAAATCAACCGAGATTCCGAAAGTAGTGGCGAGCGAACCGGGACCAGGCCAGTGCTTTGGTTCATACAAGCTGAACGGATCTGGAAAGGCCGGCCATAGCGGGTGATAGCCCCGTAGCGAAATTTGGGTGGAACTAGCGAAGACTCGAGTAGGGCGGGACACGTGAAATCCTGTTTGAAGATGGGGGGACCATCCTCCAAGGCTAAATACTCGTGATCGACCGATAGTGAACCAGTACCGTGAGGGAAAGGCGAAAAGAACCCCGGAAGGGGAGTGAAATAGATCCTGAAACCGTATGCATACAAACAGTAGGAGCCTCCTTGTGGGGTGACTGCGTACCTTTTGTATAATGGGTCAGCGACTTACATTCAGTGGCAAGGTTAACCGAATAGGGGAGGCGTAGCGAAAGCGAGTCCGAATAGGGCGATTCAGTCGCTGGGTGTAGACCCGAAACCAGATGATCTATCCATGGCCAGGTTGAAGGCACGGTAACACGTGCTGGAGGACCGAACCCACTAATGTTGAAAAATTAGGGGATGAGCTGTGGATAGGGGTGAAAGGCCAATCAAACCTGGAAATAGCTGGTTCTCTCCGAAAACTATTTAGGTAGTGCCTCGGACGATTACCCTGGGGGGTAGAGCACTGTTATAGCTAGGGGGTCATGGCGACTTACCAAACTATGGCAAACTCCGAATACCCGCAAGTACAGCTTGGGAGACAGAGCACCGGGTGCTAACGTCCGGACTCAAGAGGGAAACAACCCAGACCGCCAGCTAAGGTCCCAAATTATCGCTAAGTGGGAAACGAAGTGGGAAGGCATAGACAGCCAGGAGGTTGGCTTAGAAGCAGCCATCCTTTAAAGAAAGCGTAATAGCTCACTGGTCGAGTCGGCCCTGCGCGGAAGATGTAACGGGGCTCAAGCCATGACACCGAAGCTGCGGGTGTGCACTTTGTATGCACGCGGTAGCGGAGCGTTCCGTAAGCCTGCGAAGGTGGCTTGTAAAGGCTGCTGGAGGTATCAGAAGTGCGAATGCTGACATGAGTAGCGATAAAGGGGGTGAAAAGCCCCCTCGCCGTAAGTCCAAGGTTTCCTGCGCAACGTTCATCGGCGCAGGGTGAGTCGGCCCCTAAGGCGAGGCCGAAAGGCGTAGTCGATGGGAAGCTGGTTAATATTCCTGCACCGTCGGCCAGTTGGAAGTGACGGATCGGGAAAGTCATGTCAGGGTGTTGGATGTCCCTGTTGGATCGAAGATGGCTTTGGCACCGGGCCCGGACGAGCCGGCGAAGTCCTGGTTCCAAGAAAAGCCTCTAAGCTTCAGCTGTACGAGACCGTACCGCAAACCGACACAGGTGGACGGGATGAATATTCCAAGGCGCTTGAGAGAACTCAGGAGAAGGAACTCGGCAAATTGATACCGTAACTTCGGGAGAAGGTGCCCCCCGGGGCGCCTGCGCGCTAGCATGAAGGGGTCGCAGAGACCAGGGGGCTGCGACTGTTTATCAAAAACACAGGGCTCTCTGCGAAGCCGAAAGTCGACGTATAGGGTGTGACGCCTGCCCGGTGCCGGAAGGTTAAGTGATGGGGTGCAAGCTCTTGATCGAAGCCCCGGTAAACGGCGGCCGTAACTATAACGGTCCTAAGGTAGCGAAATTCCTTGTCGGGTAAGTTCCGACCTGCACGAATGGCGTAACGACTTCCCCACTGTCTCCAGCCCGAGACTCAGCGAAATTGAATTCCCCGTGAAGATGCGGGTTCCCGCGGTCTAGACGGAAAGACCCCGTGAACCTTTACTGTAGCTTTGCATTGGCGTTAGAACCGGCCTGTGTAGGATAGGTGGGAGGCTTTGAAGCGTGGTCGCTAGATCACGTGGAGCCATCCTTGAAATACCACCCTGGTTTGTTTGCGGTTCTAACCTTGGTCCGTTATCCGGATCGGGGACAGTGCATGGTGGGCAGTTTGACTGGGGCGGTCTCCTCCCAAAGTGTAACGGAGGAGCGCGAAGGTGGGCTCAGGACCGGTCGGAAATCGTGCTGATAGTGCAATGGCATAAGCCTGCCTGACTGCGAGACTGACAAGTCGAGCAGAGACGAAAGTCGGTCATAGTGATCCGGTGGTTCCGAATGGAAGGGCCATCGCTCAACGGATAAAAGGTACTCCGGGGATAACAGGCTGATACCGCCCAAGAGTTCATATCGACGGCGGTGTTTGGCACCTCGATGTCGGCTCATCACATCCTGGGGCTGGAGCAGGTCCCAAGGGTATGGCTGTTCGCCATTTAAAGAGGTACGTGAGCTGGGTTTAGAACGTCGTGAGACAGTTTGGTCCCTATCTGCCGTGGGCGTTGGAAACTTGAGAGGATCTGTCCCTAGTACGAGAGGACCGGGATGGACATACCTCTGGTGTACCGGTTGTCATGCCAATGGCATTGCCGGGTAGCTAAGTACGGAAGAGATAACCGCTGAAAGCATCTAAGCGGGAAACCCACCTCAAAACAAGGCTTCGCCGAGAGCCGTGGAAGACCACCACGTTGATAGGCCGGGTGTGGAAGTGCGGCAACGCATGGAGCTTACCGGTACTAATAGCTCGATCGGCTTGATCGTTCTTCAGTCAAGCCCATGCAAATCATGGCTCTACTTCAGACAACGATGTCTTCTTCACAATCTCCGGCCTCGCAAGAAGCCGGATGATATCCTTTTCGCTGACCTGGTGGCTTTGCCGGGGGTTCCCCACCCGATCCCATTCCGAACTCGGTCGTTAAGTCCCCCTGGGCCAATGGTACTTCGTCTCAAGGCGCGGGAGAGTAGGTCGCCGCCAGGTCCGCCAAAAGGATATCAAACCAAAGTCCAACCCCTGCCTCACAATCTCACACAACACCCTGACGCGGGGTGGAGCAGCCCGGTAGCTCGTCAGGCTCATAACCTGAAGGTCACAGGTTCAAATCCTGTCCCCGCACCCAAGGGTCCAATCGACAAGAAGCCGCCTTCGGGCGGCTTTTTTCGTATCTGACGCCCGGCGTTCACCAGAACGGCTTGGCGTCGACCAGGTCCCGCAGCGCCTGGCGGGCGGCGGCGAGCAGGTCGGCTTCCTCGTCGCCCAGCACGACCCGCTGGGCCGCGTGGGCGAGGTCCTGGTCGCCGTGGGCGGCGGCCTCGACCAGGCCTTCGCGCACCGCGCGGTCGTTGAGCGCGCCGAGGGTGTCCTGGGCCGCCTTAGCCGCCTTCACGAAATGCGCGGCGCGTTCGGCGCGCTGGGGGAACAGCGGCGCGAGGTCCTCGGCGGCGTAGCGAAGGGTCTTGCCCTTGAGCCGCAGCCGGTGGCGATCATGGGCGTCGAGCTCGTCGAAGTGCTTGGCGCGCTTCTTCACCGCCTTCCGGCGATGGCGCAGCACCTCCGCGGCGTAGGCCTTGGCCGGGCCGTCGCGGACCTCGGCGAGGTCCGGGTCGGTCGTCCAGTCCCCAGCCTCCAGCCAGGCCGCCGCCTCGAGCAGGACGTCGCGGGCGCGAGGGCTCTCCAGCGCGGCCTGCATGCGCAGATAGGCGTTGGCGTGGACGGCCTTGAGGCCCCGCTCGAAGGCGTCCTTGCCGGCGAAGGCCGCGCCGGGCGCCGCCCCGCGCCAGACCTCGCCGACGAAGACATCGAGGTCGCGGGCGGCGTCGAACTCGCCGGCCAGCCACGAAAGCGCCTCGTCCAGCCGCTGGGCCCCCTCGTCCCGCGCCAGGGGCTTGAAGATCTTGAGCAGGGCCCGCAGCCGCCGCGTGGCGACGCGCGCCTGGTGCACGCTGTCGGCCTCGGGCCGCTCGCGCAACGCTTCCAGGGCCGCGCACAGATGGGCCAGATCCGCGCGCCCGAGGGCTTGCAGCGCCTCGCCGACCGTCGCCTTCGCCTGCAGCGGCGAAGCCTGCCGATGCGGCGCGGCCCCCGCCTCGCCGGTGGCCAGGCCATAGCCGCGTTCGGCCTTGCTGATCAGCGACAGGCGCAGCGGCGCGTGGGCGGCGAGGGTTCGCGCCAGGTCGAACAGCGCGCTGGGCGAGCCCGACTTCAGCTCCAGCTCCAGCTCGCAGACCGGCGCGCGCCGGTCGTCGGCGCTGAGCTCCCCGCGGTCGAGGGCCGCCTCGATGACCGCGTCGCCCAGGCGCACGATCCGCACGGTCCGCTCGACCCGGGTCTTGAAGACCGGCGCCAGCGGCTGGTCCTCCAGCATGGCCGCCGCCGGCGTCAGGGCCAGGGCGTCGCGGTCCGGGCCGGGGCCCTCGACCCGCGTCTCCCATTCGCCCCGCGCGAAGACGCCGCCCGCCGAGGCCGACTTCAGGGTCTGCTTGCGCCCGCCCTCGCCATCGCGCACCCGCAGGCCATAGCCGGCCCGGCGCAAAGCGTGGTCGGGGGTGTCGAAATAGGTGGCGTCCAGCTGGCGCACCGCGCCCTCGTCGCCGTTCAGCGCGGCCAAGGCCTGGCTCGCGGCCTCCGGCGGCAGCAGGAACTTCAGTTCGATCTCGCGGTCCATGACCTGACCAACTCCCGCGCGGGCCGTGAGGCCGCCAAGGCCCCCAGCGCTATGACGACGAACGCCCGTCTTGCCAAGGCCCCGCTTTAGGTCTCGCCCAAGGCCTTGCCAAGACTCTGGCGACCGGTCCAAACGTGCGCGCCATGAGCAAGATCAACGCGTCCGAGCCCCGCCACGACTGGACCCTGGCCGAGGTCGAGGCCCTTTTCGACCTCCCCTTCATGGACCTGGTCCACCAGGCCGCCAATGTCCATCGCGCCTGGTTCGATCCCTCCGAGATCCAGCTCTCGCAGTTGCTGTCCGTCAAGACCGGCGGCTGCGCCGAGAATTGCGGCTATTGCAGCCAGTCGGCCCACTTCAAGACCGGCCTGAAGGCCGAGAAGCTGATGGAGGCCGAGGACGTCGTGGCCAAGGCCCGCGCGGCCCGCGACGGCGGCGCCCAGCGCTTCTGCATGGGCGCGGCTTGGCGCGAGCTGAAGGACCGCGACCTGCCCAAGCTGGCCACCATGATCGCCGAGGTGAAGGCGCTCGGCATGGAGACCTGCGCGACCCTGGGCATGCTGACCGCCGACCAGGCCAAGGCCCTCAAGGCCGCCGGCCTCGACTACTACAACCACAACCTCGACACCGGCCCCGACTACTACAAGGACGTGGTGACCACCCGCACCTATCAGGAACGGCTCGACACCCTGGCCCACGTGCGCGACGCCGGCATGAGCACCTGCTGCGGCGGCATCGTCGGCATGGGCGAGGCGCGCCGGGACCGCGCCGGCCTCCTGCATCAGCTGGCCACCCTGCCGGCCCACCCCGACAGCCTGCCGATCAACGGCCTGGTCCCGGTCAGCGGCACGCCGCTGGGTGACAAGGTGCTCAGCGAGGGCAAGGCCATCGACTCGATCGAGTTCGTGCGCACCATCGCCGTGGCGCGCATCGTTTGCCCCAAGTCGATGGTCCGCCTGTCGGCCGGCCGCGAGGGCATGAGCCGCGAACTGCAGGCCCTGTGCTTCATGGCCGGCGCCAACTCGATCTTCGTCGGCGGCAAGCTGCTGACCACCCCGCTGCCCGACATGGACGAGGACTCGCGCCTGTTCCAGGACCTGGACCTCAAGCCCATGGGCTCGGTCCGCGCCGAGTTCGTCGCGGCGGCGGAGTAGGGCGGGGCGGGATCAGGTCGCCTGACGCTCCCGCCGCCGCATCTCGCCGATCAGACGGTCCAACACCGGCGTGCGGCTGGGGGCCAGGTAATTGGCGCGCGCCTCGGCGAAGATCCGTCGGTTTTCGGCGCAGGTCGCCCGCACGGCCGCCAGTTCCTCGGGCGGCACGCGATCAGCCAGCGCCTCGGCCTCGCGCTCGGCGCGGTCGGTGATCCGCTCCAGGCTATCGAAGAAGTCGATCATTCGGCGTTCGCGGCTGACGAGGTGACGCGGACGCTTGCGGCGGGGCGGCTTGGACTTGGGCATGGGGTTCTCCTGTTGTGGGGGAAGGCGGCCACTCGCCCCCTCCGCGCCGCGCGCTCCTCCCCCGAGGGGGGAAGAAGGTCGGCGCGTTCTTTCCGCCCCTCTGGGGGCGGACGGCCGCGAAGCGGCCAGGTGGGGACAAGTGGGATCAGCTTCACGCGATCGCTCGCTGAAGGTGTTGGGGAGGCGACGGAGCGGCCGGGCGAACCCGGAGACCGTGAGTGTGATGTGCGTTTCGGCTCGCTGACCGCTCCGCCAGGCTGTTCTTGCCCGTGAGGATGGGGGGCGTGAGCGTCTTTCAGCTCGGGACCCCACTAGCCCCCGGACGGGCGCGGACCCACTGGGACGGCTACATCCGACTCCCAGCCCGACGATCCGCGATAGGCGGCTTGTACGATCACCGCCCTGTCGCTCCGCGCTCGCCTCTCCGCGGCCTCTTCCGAGATCCCGGATCTATCCAACGAACAGACCCCGGTCGAAACCGCTTCGAGACCACGCGGCCCCGCTCAGCCTACCCCCGCCGCCGCGACTCCTTGCGAGAGACCGGTCCGCAAGCAGACCGTTGGGCCGGATCCAAGCGCCCTCCCCCCGCGACGGGGATGTCATGAGTATGGGGGCGGTTTCAACGCGGATGATCCAGCGGCGCGTAAAAGTGACAAGCGGTTGAAATCGCTCGGTTCGATTCCGGATACGCCGGGGATAGAGCGCCGCGAACGCTCGTACTTTTCCCTCTCCTCCCCTCCGGGGAGGGGGACCGCCGAACGGCGGTGGAGGGGCCAGCCGCGCTGGCGACAGCCCCGCCGGATCAGAAATAGAACTCCGCCGGCCACAGGATGTAATCCCGCCGCACAGGGCCCCTCCACCAGCTTCGCTGGTCCCCCCCCCCCGATGGGGGAGGAGAGGGCAAAGCGCCAATCCCCGTACTCGCCCCCTCCGCGCTGGCGCGCTCCTCCCCCGGAGGGGGAAGAAGGGGGCGTGGTCAGGTGGGGGGAACCTACCGCTCTTCGTCGAAGCGGTTGGCCACCAGTTCGCACAGGGCTTCGACCGCCGCCTCGGCGTCGGGGCCCTCGGCGCTGATGTCGATGGTCGAGCCGATGCCGGCGGCCAGCATCATCAGGCCCATGATCGAGCGGGCGTCGACGCAGGCGCCGTCGCGGCTGACGGTCACCTCGGCGTCGAAGCTGGACGCCGTCTTCACGAACTTGGCCGAGGCCCGGGCGTGCAATCCCCGCTCGTTGATGATCTCGACCGTCCTTGACGTCATGCCTGTCACTTTTCTCCGGCGAGCACGTAGGAGGCCACGGAGATGTACTTGCGTCCAGCTTCCTGGGCGTGGGCGACGCAGGCCTGCAAGCTTTCGCGCTGGCGCACGCTGGCCAGCTTGATCAGCATCGGCAGGTTGAGACCGGCGATGACCTCGGCCTTGGTCTGCTCCATCACCGAGATGGCCAGGTTGCTGGGCGTGCCGCCGAACATGTCGGTCAGCAGGATGACGCCCTGGCCGTCCTGGTCGACGTCGGCGCAGGCTTTCAGGATGTCGGAACGGCGACGCTCCATGTCGTCTTCCGGGCCGATGCAGATCGCCCTGACGGCCGCCTGCGGGCCGACCACATGCTCCATGGCGGAAACGAATTCCTCCGCCAGACGCCCGTGCGTCACGATCACGAGCCCGATCATGCCAGATGTCTCAAACGGGATCCCCTATCCCGCCGCGACCCTAGAGAACGTCGCGCGGGCGGCCTTGATACGCTCGTTAGGTTGGGAACTCCAAGAGACTGCATGATGCGGCCGATTTTCACGGGGGCGGCGGGTTCTCGCGGCCACAGGTCGAAAACCGGCGTCGAAACGCCTTCGATCGTCTCGAAGCGAGGATCGGGAAGCCGCTCCACGGCCGTGGGGCCGTCGACGCAGCGGATCACGGCGACGACCGCGCAGAAGGGCAGGGCGGGGGCGGCGACGATTCCCAGGCCGCGCACCTCGATCAGGCCCGCCAGGGTGTCGGGGGCCTTGCCATAGAGATCGCCCCCCGCGGCGAACACCACGGTGCGATCGTCGGCGACCAGGCGAAAGCCGTGATCGAGGGCGCGGAGGGCCAGGTCGCTCTTGCCCGCCCCCGAAGGTCCCTCGATGAGGACGCCGCGCCAGAAGCCGCCCAGGCGCTGGGCGATCAGGCCCGCGTGCCGGATCACGCGCGGGCGTCCGGCAGGTCGACCACGAAGCGCGCCCCGATCACGGCGCCGGCCGCGTCGCGCCGGTTCTCGGCGTGGACCTGGCCGCCGTGCGCCTCGACGATCTGGCGAGCGATCGAGAGCCCCAGGCCCGAATTGCCGCCGAAGGCCCGGCCCTTGGGCCGCGAGGTGTAGAAGCGTTCGAAGATGGTCTCGAGATTATCGGGTGGAATGCCCGGGCCATCGTCCTCGACGGCGGCGATGATCCGCCCGCGCGAGCGGGTCAGGCTGACGCGGACCTCGCCATCGGCGGGGCTGAACGAGCGGGCGTTATCGATCAGGTTGCGGAACACCTGGCCGATCGGGGTCTCGCGGGCCAGGACCAGGGCGGGGTGAGCGGGATCGGACATGGTCAGGCTGACGCGGACGCTGCCCGGCGCCTCGCCCGGCCGCAGCTGGGCCTCGTAGAGGCTGACCACCTCGGTCAGCAGGCGGCCAAGATCCAGGGTGCGCGGCGGATCGCGCGACAGCTCCGCGTCGAGGCGCGAGGCGTTGGAGATGTCGGTGACCAGGCGATCCAGCCGGTTGACGTCGTTTTGCAGGATCGCCAGCAGCCGGGCGCGCGCGGCCGGCTCGGTCACCAGATCCAGGGTCTCGACGGCCGAGCGGATGGAAGTCAGGGGGTTCTTGATCTCGTGGGCCACGTCGGCGGCGAAGCGCTCGATGGCGTCCATGCGCTCCGACAGCGAGTGGGTCATGTCCTCCAGCGAGCGGGAGAGGTCGCCAAGCTCGTCGTTGCGCCGTGACAGGTCGGGCAGGGAGATGGCCCGCGCGCCCTGCAGGCGCACATGGTCGGCGGCGCGCGCCAGGCGCAGCACCGGCACGGCGATTAGCCGGTGCAAGAGGACGCTGGAGATCAGGATCGCGGTCATGGCCACCACGATGAACGGCAGCAGCGCCCGGCGCTCGGCGGCGATGATCTCGTCGACGTCGCCCGCCTCCAGGGTCAGGACGCCGAGGATGGCGCGCACGTGCTGGATCGGGATCGAGACGGAGACGACCCGTTCGCCGTTCTCGGAAACGCGGGTGCCGGCCACGGTGTGGCCCTTCATGGCCTGGGCGATTTCGTCGGCCAGCGCCTTCTGGGCGCGTTCGGCCTTGGCCGCTTCGGCGGGCGTCTTCTGGGCGTCGCCGTCGGTCTGGCCTGGCTTTCGGGCCGGCGGCAACACCTTCCAGTCGACCCGGTCGGCGACGACGAAGGAGTCGGCCAGCACCTTGCCCTGAGCGTCGAACAGCCGCGCCCGCTGCGAGCGCGGGATGAACAGCACCTGGAGGATGGCGCTGGCGGTGTAGGGATCGAGGGCCGGCTCGGGCTCGCCCACCGTCGCCGACTGGTCGATGACGTTGGCGATCAGTTCGCCCTGGGTGGTCAGGCTGTCGATCCGCGCATTGACCAGGCCGCTGCGCAGTTCGTTCAGCACCAGGGCCCCGACGACCAGGATCGCCAGGGCCAGGACGTTCAGGGTGATGATCAGTCGGCCCAGCCGCGAGCCGCGCGGCCAGGTCAGGCGTCTCCGCGGTCGAGGAGCCGCCTCGGCCGCCGGATCAGGACTCGCGGTAACGATAGCCAACGCCGTACAGGGTCTCGATGGAGTCGAATTCCGGATCGACCTGACGGAACTTCTTGCGCATGCGCTTGATGTGGCTGTCGATCGTGCGGTCGTCGACATAGACCTGATCGTCGTAGGCGGCGTCCATCAGGTTGTCGCGGCTCTTCACGAAGCCCGGGCGCTGGGCCAGGGCCTGCAGCAGCAGGAACTCGGTGACGGTCAGCCGCACCGGCTTGCCGTCCCACAGGCTGTCGTGGCGGGCCGGGTCGAGGGTGAGCTTGCCGCGCTTCATGACCTTGGAGCCGGCCGCGCCGGCGGCGTCGGCCGTGACCGGATCGTCCTCCGGCCGGGCGCGGCGCAGCACGGCCTTGACCCGTTCCAGCAGCAGTCGCTGGCTGAACGGCTTGTGCATGTAGTCGTCGGCCCCGAGGTTGAAGCCGAGGATCTCGTCGATCTCGTCGTCCTTCGAGGTCAGCATGATCACCGGGATCTCGGAGGTCTGGCGCAGGCGGCGCAGCACCTCCATGCCGTCCATGCGCGGCATCTTCACGTCCAGGATCACCAGGTCCGGCGGATTGGCCTCGACGGCCTCCAGCCCCGCGACCCCGTCGTAATAGGCCTTCACCGTGTGTCCGTGGCTCTCCAGGGCCAGCGAGACCGAAGCGACGATGTTCTCGTCGTCGTCAATGAGCGTGATGGCGGCCATCTATTCGATCTGTCCTTCGCCTTTCGTCGGTCGCCGATCCTATCGGTCGAGCGTCCCAGCTTCAACGCGCGGCGCGGCAAAGCTTTCCCCGCGGCTTGTCTGCGCCCTTTGCGGCTCGAGCAAGGCGCGATTTGGGCGGCCCCGATGCGGGTATTTCACCTCACCTTAAGGTCTTTCGCCCGATAGTCGCGCTCCGGGAGCCCCTACCGCATGAGCCAAGTCCATTACGAGCTTTTTGTCCGGCGGAAGGCCGGCGCGCAGTGGACGCTCGAGATCGCCACCGAAAACCGCGCCCACGCCCTTCAGACGGCGGAAGACGTCCTGGAACAGGGGCGCGCCGTCGCCGTCCGCGTCAGCAAGGAGACGCTGGACCCCTCCACCGGCGAATACAAGTCGATCGCCATCTTCACCAAGGGCATGGTCGACGGCGGCAAGCCGAAGAAGGACGAGGAAGAGCGCGATCCGCTGTGCGTGCAGCCGGCCGACCTCTACACCGCCCACGCCCGCGACCGGATCGGCCGCCTGCTGGAGGGCTGGCTGAATCGCCACAAGGCCACGCCGTTCGAGCTGCTGCACCGTCCGGACCTCGTCGAGAAGCTCGAGGCGTCCGGCACCGACTTGCAGCACGCCCTGCAGAAGATCGCCATTCCCGAGGCCGACGCCCGCGGCGTCACGGTCCACGAGGTCATCCGCCACTTCCAGGGGCTGGTCGAGCGTACGATCGGCAACCTGACCAAGGCGTTCAAGAAGGGCGCCTTGCCCGACCTCGACAAGGAAGGTTTCGCCAAGGCCGCCGAGCGGCTGGTCGCCGACCCCGATCGCGCCTTCCTGCTGGGGGCCGGCGTCGCCGCCTCGATCGCCCCGGCCGTCAACTGGTCGGAAAAGATCGCCCGCCTGCTGGACCTGGCCGACGCCGCGCCGGAAGAGCCGCGCGCCCGCGCCGCGGCCCTGGGCGCCATCGAGCAGCCGCTGGCCGAGATCATCGGTTCGCGCGCCGGCATGGCCGACCTCCTGGACACCAAGGACGATCTGGGCTCGACCCTGGCGGCCATGACCCGCCTGACCGGCGGCGCGGCCGTCGAGGCCCTGATCCGCATCGAGGCCAGCGTCCGCGCCTGCATGCCGGAGCTGTCCGGCACGGCCAAGCGCCTCAGCGACTGGCTGTCCGAGGACGACTTCCCGACGGTCCGCAAGGCCATCGCCGAGCGGGTGCTGACCGAACTGAACGGCGTGCGCCGCCTCAAGCCGAACGACGCCGAGGCCGAGATCGAATATCTGCGGGCCCTGGCCATGAGCCTGACCGCCGCCGCCGGCCGCATCCTGCAGGCCGAGGACATCCAGGCCGCCTTCACCACGCGCTCCAAGACCCTGCTGAACGGGGACTTCATCGACGCCCTGCTGGGCCGCGACCGCTCGTCCTACGAAGAGATCAAGATCCTGATCCGCCTGGCCGAGAACGTCATGGGCGCGGTCAACAAGCGCAACGCCGCCCGCTGGCTGAACGCCAACATCAGCGCCATGCGCTTCGAGAAGGAGATGCGGCAGGGGCCGGATTCTCCGGTCGCCAAGCTCAGCCAGCTGGCGGGGCTGCAGCGGCAGCTGACCCGCTCGGGTCTGGTGCGCGAGGACTTCGAGCCGCTGTGCGTCAAGCTGGGCGACATCGGCGCGCTGATCGAGGGCGATTCCCGCCTGCTGACCATGCTGGTGCGGGCCCCCGCGCCGCTGCCGCACCGTCTGAACCTGCTGGCCAGGCTGGCGATGGGCGAGGCTGGCCCCACCGGTCCGGTCGCCGACCGGGCCCGGGTCGAGGCTCTGAAGCTGGCCCGCGGTCCCGGCCACCCGCGAAGAGCTGGCCGAGTCGCCCCAGACCCTCGACCTGATCAAGAGCCTGGTCGGCCAGGCGGCCTAGGGGACGCCGCGCCGGCCCGCCAAAACCCCTTTGACTCTTCCCCAGCGGCGCCGCGTAGGCTCGCGCCGCGCGGTCATCTCCGACCGCCTGGGAGACCGCCATGGCCGTGTTCACCGTCCTCTATCCCGCCGCCGAAGGCGCGAAGTTCGACCACGACTATTACAACGCCACCCACATCCCGCTGGTGAAGGAGGCCTTCGCCGCCACGGGCCTGACCGGCGTGCAGGTGCTGAGGGGCCTTTCGGGCGGCGCCGGCGGGGCCGCGCCGTTCGTCGCGATCGCCAACATCACCTTCCGCGACGCCGAGGCGTTGCGGACTTCGCTGTCCGGCCCGCGCGCCGCCGAGGTGATGGCCGATGTCGCGAAGTTCACCGACATCCAGCCGATCGCCCAGGTTAGCGTGGTCGCGGCTTAAGCCAGCACCGTCGCCAGGGCGTCGACCACCCGCTCGACATCGCCGTCGGCCATGCTCGGATAGAGCGGCAGGGTCAGGCAGCGGGCGTACCAGGCGTCGGCGACCAAGCAGGTCCGCCAAGCCCTGGCGCTTGACGTAGTAGGGCTGGCGGTGGACCGGGATGTAGTGGACCTGGGTCCCGACGCCCCTGGCCTTCAGCGCCTCGACCACGGCGCGGCGCGTCAGCCCCAGGCCCTCGAAGTCGATCAGCACGGTCAGCAGGTGCAGGGCGGGGTTTGAGTGCGCCGGGCTCGCCGCCAGCCGGGCCTTGGGCGCCCGTTCGGGCAGCAATCGGGCGTAGAGGGCGGTCAGCTCGCGCCGGCGGGCGACGAAGCGGTCCAGCTTGTTCAGCTGCGACAGGCCAAGCGCGCAGAGCACGTCCGGGATGCGGTAGTTGAAGCCCAGCTCCGGCATTTCGTACCACAAGGGATCGGCGCCGGCCGGCCGCACCATGCCGTGCGAACGCAGCAGCCGCGCGCGATCGGCCAGGGCCACGTCGTTGGTGGTCAGCATGCCGCCCTCGCCGGTGGCCAGGGTCTTGACCGGATGGAACGAGAAGCTGGCGAAGCTGGAATAGGCGCCGTCGCCGACCGGATGGGCGACGCCGTCGAAGGTCCCGACCGAGCCCAGGGCGTGCGGGGCGTCCTCGACCAGGACCGCGCCGGCCGCGTCGGCCAGGGCCTTGAGGGCTGGAAGGTCGCAGACGTCGCCGCGCAGGTGGACGGGCAGCACCGCCTTCACGCGTCGGCCGGCCGCTCGCTCCAAGGCTTGCGCCAGGGTCTCCGGCGTCATCAGGCCGCTGTCGGGATCGACATCGGCGAAGACCACCTCGGCGACCGACATAGCGGGCGCAGTTGGCGGTCGCCAGGAAGGTGACGGACGGGGCGATGCAGACGTCGCCCTCACCGATCTTGAGGGCCAGCATGGCCAGGTGCAGAGTTCGCCGTGCCATTCGACACCGCCACGGCGTGGGCCGCCCCGACCTTGGCCGCGAAGGCCTTTTCGAACGCTTCGACGGTCGGGCCGGTGGTCAGGAAATCGCCGCGCAGGGCCTCCGCGACGGCCGCCACGTCATCGTCCTCGATCGTCTGGCGGCCGTAGGGGGAAGGACCCGCTCATCGCGCGGTCTTCTCCTCCAGCATGGCCAGCAGGCCCTCGGGCGAGAGCCAGTCGTGGTTGTTGTCGCTGCTGTACGAGAAGTCCTCGGGCACCGGCTTGGGCCCGTCGGCCGCGGTGTAGGGCCTGCGGCCGAACTCGGCGAAGTTGGGTTCGATGGCGTAGCGGTCCTCGAACTCGACCGTGGCGCGGGCGTCGTCGGCGCTGATCATGATCTCGTGCAGCTTCTCGCCCGGGCGGATGCCGATCACCTTCATGCCGGCCGTGGGCGACATGGCCTTGACCAGGTCGGGCATGGCCATGGACGGGATCTTCGGCACGAAGATTTCGCCGCCGCGCATCAGGGTGAGGGACGAGAGCACGAAATCGACGCCCTCGTTCAGGGTGATCCAGAAGCGGGTCATGCGGGGGTCGGTGACCGGCAGGTCGGTCGCGCCCTGGCTGAGCAGGCGGCGATACAGCGGCACGACGCTGCCGCGCGAGCCGACCACGTTGCCGTAGCGCACGACGCAGAACCGCGTGCCGATGTCGCCCGACAGGTTGTTGGCCGCCACGAAGGTCTTGTCCGAGGCCAGCTTGGTCGCGCCGTAGAGATTGGTCGGGTTGCAGGCCTTGTCGGTCGACAGGGCCACCACCTGCTTCACATGGTTGGCCAGACTGGCCCAGACCACGTTCTCGGCGGCCCCAGCACGTTGGTGTGGATGCACTCGGACGGATTGTACTCGGCGGCCGGCACCTGCTTTAGGGCGGCGGCGTGGATGACGATGTCGACGCCGCGCAGCGCCAGGGTCAGGCGTTCGCGGTCGCGCACGTCGCCCAGGAAGAAGCGGAGCTTGGCGTAGGTCTTCTCGTCGAACTGCTCGCGCAGTTCGATCTGCATGTCGCTCTGCTTCAATTCGTCGCGCGAATAGATGATGACCTTTCGCGGGGCGTAGCGGCGCAGCACGGTCTCGATGAACCGGCGGCCAAACGAGCCGGTGCCGCCCGTGACCAGGATCACCTTGCCGTCCAGATCGAGGGATTTGGGAGAAAAACGACCCAAGTTCTGCCTCCTGAGGCGCATGCCGGCGCGGCGGCCGCGATGACGAATTCGTAGTTAATGCCTTGTGTGCGCCCACAGACGTAAAGAGGACGTCAATCCTGTCGCGGTAACAGGCGGCCATGCGCCGCTTTCGCTCTCTGCCGATCGCCCTGGCCGCCGCTCTGTCGGCGGCGCCGCTGGCCGCGCCGAACCTGGCCTTCGCCGGTCACGGCGGCGGCGAGAAGAAGGAAGAGGCCAAGACCTATTTCGCGCTGGAGCCGATCAACGCGGTGGTGATGCGCCGAGACGGCCGCCGGGGAGTCATGACCCTGGAGACGGGCCTGGAGGTCAAGGATCCGGCGCTGATGAAGCGCGCCGAGGCCTCGACCCCGCGCCTGCGCGCCGCCTTCGCCCAGGTGCTGATGATCTACGCCGCCGGCCTGCGCGGCGGGGCCGCGCCGGACATGGACTACGTCGCCCGCGAGTTGCAGAAGGCCGCCGACCAGGTGCTGGGCAAGCCCGGCTCCAAGGTGCTGCTGGGCTCCGCGCTGATCAGCTGATCCCTAGCCCTTGGCCTTCCGCCGCGCCCGGAAGAAGCCGCGCAGCAGTTCGGCGCTTTCCTCGGCCAGCACGCCGCCGGTGACCTCCGGCCGCCAGTGGCAGGTGGGCTGGGCGAAGAACCTCGGGCCATGGACCACGGCGCCGCCCTTCGGGTCGTCGGCCCCGAACACCACCCGGCCGATCCGGGCGTGGCTGATCGCGCCGGCGCACATCGCGCAGGGCTCCAGGGTCACCACCAAGGTGAGATCGGTCAGACGGTAGTTCTCAAGCTTGGCGGCGGCCGCGCGCAGGACGGCGATCTCGGCGTGGGCGGTGGGGTCGTGGGCGCCGATCGGGCCGTTGCCGGCGGTGGCGATCACCTCGCCGGTCCTGGGATCCAGGATCACCGCGCCGACCGGCGTCTCGCCCGCCTCGGCCGCCGCGCGCGCCGCGTCCAGCGCCAGGCGCATCATGCGCCTATCCTGCTCCGAGCCTTGATCCTCGTCCTGTTCGGTGTGCATTACCAAGAAAAGCCCATCGAGAGATGCGCCCAGCCCGAGAAGGACGCCCAATGACCAAACCCCACGACCCCCTGTACGAGCCTCAACTCGACGGTCAAGACGGCGATCTCGATGGCGGCCCCGGCGAGCGGGTCGCCAAGGCCCTGGCGCGGGCGGGCGTGGCCTCGCGGCGCGAGGTCGAGCGGCTGATCGAGGCCGGCCGCGTGGCGATCAACGGCAAGGTGCTGACCACCCCGGCGGTCAAGGTCAAGCCGGGCGACTTTCTCACCGTCGACGGCCAGCTGGTGGCCGAGCGCGAGCCGACGCGGATCTTCCGCTACCACAAGCCCACGGGGCTGATGACCACCCACAACGACCCGAAGGGCCGGCCGACGGTGTTCCAGACCCTGCCCAAGGACCTGCCGCGCCTGATCTCGGTCGGGCGCCTCGACCTGAACTCCGAGGGTCTGCTGCTGCTGACCAATGATGGAGAGCTGTCACGGGCGCTCGAGACGCCCAGCAACGCCTGGGTGCGCCGCTATCGGGCCCGCGCCTTCGGGGATACGACCCAGGCCAAGCTCGACACCTTGAAGGACGGCGTGACGATCGAGGGCGTCAAGTACGGCTCGATCGAAGCCAAGCTGGACAAGGCCCACGACAAGGCCGGCGGCGGCAAGAACATCTGGATCACGGTCTCGCTGTCGGAAGGCAAGAACCGCGAGGTCCGCAAGGTGCTGGAGTCGATCGGCCTGAAGGTCAATCGCCTGATCCGCATGTCCTACGGCCCCTTCGCGCTCGGGACGCTGGCGGCGGGCCAGATCGAGGAAGTCGGGCCTCGGGTGATCCGCGAGCTGCTGGAAGGCGTGGTGCCGCCCGAGAACATGCCGACGGGCGATCGTCCGAAGTTCGCCGGGATCGCCAATCCGGTGAAGGCGCCGGGCACGGACGGCGGCGGCGACCTGCAGCGGCGCGGCGTTCCGCGCGCCGATCGCGAGCTGCAGCCCGCCGCGCCGGAAAGGCCCGAGAAGCCGGTCTACAAGGCCGGATGGGCCAAGCCGAAGAAGAAGGCCTCGCCGCATGGTCCGGCCAAGGGGGCCCCGAAGGGCGCGGCCAAGGCCAAGCGCCCGTCCGCCAAGTCGATCGAGACCAAGTTCATCGACGACCGCAAGCCCGCCGCGCGCGGCAAGCCGACGGCGCGTCCGGGCGCGAAGCCCGCCCCGAAACCCGCTGACGGCGCGGCGCGGCGGGTGTCGGAAAAGTCGGGCAAGCCGATGGGCGCCCTGATGCTCGTCCGCTCGGCGCTCGGCCCGCCGGCGCTCGCCCGACCGGCGGCCGCGGTCCGGCTCCGCGCGGTGGTCCCAAGCGCTAAGCCGTTTCGGGCGTCACTTCCCGGCGGGCAACTTGATCCCCAGTAGGACGAGCCGCTCGCCGGTGATCCCGAACCAATGGGGGACGCCGGCCGGGACCAGGATCACGTCGCCCGGACCGAGCGGCCGGGTGACGCCGCCCTCGATCCGGCCGCCCTCGGTCAGGGTAGGATTGGTGACCTTCGGGTCGGTCATGGCGCCGCCCGAGACCAGTTCGCCCCTTCCCTCCAGCACGATGGCGTATTCCGCCTGGTTGGGGTGAACGGCCGGGCGGCCCGGCCTTTTCCAGATCTCGATCGCCGCCACGTTCGTCCCGTCGCGCGCCACGGGGGCGCCACATGAAGCCCTGTTCGGGCTTCATCTCGGACAGCATCTGGCGAAGCTGGGCCTGGACTTCGGCGCCGCTGGCGAAGCTGGTCGGGTCGGCGGCGGGGGCGGGCTCGTCTGGGCCGAAGCCGCGCCGGACCAGACGCCGAGCGCCAACGCCGCGGCGGGCCGATCATGAAGGCCTTGGTCATGCCGAACTCTCCCTTGAAAACCAAGCTCACGCCGCCGCAGGCGCGCGCAGCCGCGTCCAGCGCCGCAGCGCCGGCCAGCGGACGGCCAGTTCGGCCACGCCGATGAATCCGGCGAGCACGACGAGGGCGCTGGCGATCAGTCCCGCCTTGAACTCGTGCGGCGCGTCGGGGCGGGTGGTCATCGGACGCACCAGCAGCAGGATCACGGCGTTGTTGGCCGCGTGGGCGCCGATGCCCAACTCGATGCCGCCCAGGCGCAGGGCCATCCAGGTCAAGCCCGCGCCCATGGCCGCGCGGACCAGGAAGGCGTCGATGTTGGGGTCGAAGTGGATGGCGGCGAACAGCAGGCCGTTCAGGGCCATCAGCACGATCGGATCGCGCACATAGGCCGCGCTCTGCTTCAGCAGCCAGCCTCGGAACACCAGCTCCTCGGCGGCGGCGGCCAGGACCAGCAGGCCCACGGCCATCACCGCGTACAGGGTGCGGCCGACCAGGTTGGGCGAGACATGCCACAGCGGCGGGTCGATCGGCTGGCCGGCCAGGGCGGAGACGGCCACCAGGCCGGCCATCGCCGTTCCCACGATCACCAGGCCGCCCAGCAGCAGGCGCTTGCGCGGCCGCTCGCCGCTGTTGACGTACTCGGTGATGCGCCGATGGTGGATCGCCCCGGCGGCGAACACGAAGCCGACCGCCGCCCCCAGGTTCACCCCCGCCAGCACCGCCAGCAGGAACAGCGACTGCCGGGCCGAGGGCTCGGTCAGGGCGGGGTCGGAGAAGATGCGGAACAGATCGCCGGCCGCCGGCGCGCCGTCCAGGCCGCTGACGATCAGCAGGGTGACCAGGGTGGCGGTGATGGCGCCCAGCAGGGCGGCCACGGCGCCGGCCAGCACCCCGACCGGCACGGCGAAGACGCTCCGCCACGGGTCGCGGTCGTAGGACGACAGGTCGGCCAGAAAGGGCGAACGCCTCGCCGCCTCCAGGATCTCGCCCATGCGCATCGTTCGATCGCCCTTCCCTTCGGAGCCGACTAAGAGGGGGCGGCGGCCAACTTGTAAAGCGCGCGCTTGCCGCGCGGCGCGGACGACGGCACACATCCCGTTACGAGATGTAAGGGGCAGAGCATGAGCGATCGGGATTCGAACACGGGCGGCGGGGGCGCGGCGCACCTGCATCGACTGGTGCTGTTCTCGGACGCGGTGTTCGCCATCGCCATCACCTTGCTGGCCATCGAGATCCATCCGCCCGAGCACTGGCATGGCGCGGCGGACCTGTTCGGTCAGATGGGACCCAAGCTCCTGGCCTACGCGGTCAGCTTCGCGGTGATCGGCGTCTGCTGGTTCAGCCACCGCCGCGTGTTCGCGCGCCTGGTCCGGGCCGACGCCGGGCTCGACTTCACCAACTTTCTCGTTCTCGGGCTCGTGGCCCTGCTGCCGTTGGGGACCGAGCTCCTGTGGGAGCAGCGCGGCGGCCAAGCCTTGCCGATCTATGTCGGGCAGGTGGCGCTGATCGGCGTGGCGATGGGCGTGGTGTGGGGCTACGCCGCCTTCGTCGGCAAGCTGACCGAGCCGATGACCGTGGTCGAGGTCTGGTTCGTCTGGCTGCGCGTCACCCTGCTGCCGGGCCTGATGTGCGGCTTGACCATGTTCAGCCTGGTCTATCCCTGGGGCTGGCTGTTGATGGTCCTGCTGGTCGTCGGCCTCTCCTGGGCGGGGCGTCGCCTCGGCGCGACCTCGGCCGCGAAGGCCGCCTGATGCGGATCGTCTCGGGCCAGTATCGCGGCAAGGCCATCGTCGCCCCGCCGGGCGAGGCCACCCGCCCCACCTCCGACCGCGCCCGCCAGGCGGTGTTCAACATCCTGGAACACGCGCCCTGGGCGCCGGAGCTGCACGGGGCGCGGGTGATCGACGTCTTCGCCGGCTCGGGCGCGCTGGGGCTGGAGGCCCTGTCGCGCGGGGCCAGCTTCTGCCTGTTCGTCGAGACGGACGAGGCCGCGCGCGGGGCGATCCGCGAGAACATCGACGCCATGCAGCTGTTCGGCGTCACCCGCGTCCATCGCCGCGACGCCACGGACCTGGGCCCGCGCCCGGCCAGCGCCGGCGCGCCGTTCGATATCGCCTTCCTCGACCCGCCCTACGCCAAGGGCCTGGGCGAGAAGGCCGTGGCCGAGCTGAAGGCCGGCGACTGGCTGGCGTCGAGCGCGATCCTGATGTTCGAGCGCGGCCGCGGCGAGCCCGACCCCGTGCTGGACGGCTTCGAGCAGATCGACGCGCGCGACTACGGCGCCGCGCGCGTCCTGTTCTTCAGGCGGGTCTAGTCACCACGCCCGCGCGCCCACCCGGTTGTCGAGCTGGGCGCGGAGGTTGCCAAGGCCCATCCGCGTGATGCGATAGGGCCCGCCGTCCTGGCTGGCGATCAGCCGCTTGCGCTTCAGCGACTGGAAGACGCCGACCGTGCAGTCCGTCAGCGCCCAGCCGTCGCGCGTGACGCATACGGCCGAGACGATGCGGCCCTTCTCGTCGCGTTCGAGGTCGATCCGGCCGCCTTGGGCCAGGGCGTGCAGCGTCCTTTGCTGCGGTTTGGAGATGTTCAAGGGGGTTGTCCGAGAGATCGATGCGCGTGATCGCGCGTCCACCCGGGTCTCGAAGAGACCCGTCTTCTCGAGACAGGGCGTGACTAGTCACGCCCTGCGGGGACACGCGGGCGGAGCGGGCCTAGCGACTTTCGAACCTTGGTTCGGAGCCTGTTAGGCCCGGACCTTGCGCACAATCTCGGACATGAACCACACTGGAGAGGTTTCGAGCGCCAGCATGGGCCAGAACGTCCCCAACCTCAAGCGCGGCTAAGGCGCCTTGCTCACGGTGTTGTCGACGCCCGCGACGCTGACTTTCGGCGGCTTGGCCGAGCGCCAGCGCACCGACTGGTTCGTGCCGCTGACATCGACGCTGGCGACCGGGCTTCAGGTCGATGACCACCTTGTTGCCGCTGCCGGCGAGGGTGAGGCTCGCGCAGTTGCCGGTGAAGGTCAGCACGTGGTCCACGCCGTCGACGACGACGTCGCGCCCCTCGCATGGAATCGAGCGCTGGTGGCCCACGCCGCTGATCTCGATCGGCATGGTGACGAGCCCAACGGCGAGGGCGAGCGAAGTGGCTGCGATCATGAACTGCGCCTCTTTCTGTTGATGCGCCGCGCGCCGAAGCGTGGCCGCGGTCGACGCCTAAACACTCAAGTCGCGGAAAAGCTCCACGGGAGGTTGTGGCTACTTCTTCGCCTTGGCCGGCGTGGTCTGGGACACCTTGACCGGCGCGCCCTGCTGGCGGGCGTCGCTGACCAGGCCCGCGCAGTCGGCGTCCTTGGCCTCGCCGGCGGTGACGAAGGGCAGCAGGGCGGCGATCGGATTGACGATCGACCCGAGGGCCGCGGCGATGCCGCCCTGGCCGACGGCCTTGCCCGGCTCCAGCCCGACCTTCGGAGCCAGGAACGGACCCCGGATGGTGATCGGGATGAACAGGCGCACGAGACGCGGCTTCTTGCTGTCGCCCTCGATGCGGAAGTCCATGCGCTCGGTCGCGAGATTGATCGTCCCGCGCCCGCGGGCCAGCACCACGCCGGTGTCGGCCACCAGGTGGTTGGTGGTCATGACCCCGTCCTTGACCGCGAAGTCCGCGACGGCGCAGCGCACCGGCGTCTCCTTGTCGCTCTTCGACAGCAGCAGGATCAGCCCCTTCGACGCGTTGACGCCCAGCAGCTCGGCGAAGGCCTGGCGGATCTGGCCGCGCGGTCGCCACCAGGGTGACCTCGCCGTCGGCGGTCGAGGCGGCGCGGTGCACGCTGTTGCCGACGCCCGAGAGCTTGGCGCGGGCCATGACCGGGCCGGAGATGGCCGGCTTGCCCTCGCTCTGGATCGGGATGAAGTCCTCCAGCCGGGCGTTGGTCAGCCGCACGTCGAGGTCGGTGCGGGGCGTGGCCGGACGCGCGTCCAGCCGCACCTTGCCGCGCAGGTCGCCGCGCGAGAAGGTGAAGGCCAAGGGATCCAGGGTCAGCACGCCCTTGTCGAGCACGGCCTCCAGGCTGACCTTGCGCAGCGGCAGGTTCGGTGCGTTCACCGTCTCGGCGCGGTAGCTGACCTTGGCGTCCATGGCGCGGACGCGCTCGGTCTGCAGGGTCGCGTCGGGCAGCAGGCGCTGGGTGGCGTCGCGCTGGGCGGCCTCGACCTTCTGGCCGGCCGAGGCGGTCTCGCCCCGGCCCGTGGCCGGCGCGGCGCCGACCAGGCTGCCCAGGTCGTCGAAGTCCAGGCGCTTGGATCGCAGCTCGGCCTCCAGATAGGGCCGCTCGCGCCCCGTCAGCACGAAGAGGTCGCCGGCGATGTCGCTGTCGCCCACCCGCCCCGACAGCTTCTCGAAGTCATAGCGCTGGCCCTTGCGCACCAGATGGCCCGAAACCCGATAAGGCGGGGTGTTCGGCAGGGTCAGGCCGGTCAGGTCGTGCAGGCGGTTGAGGTCGGCGCCGGACACGGTCAGCTGGGTCTCGAAGCGGCCCAGGTCGAAGGGCTTGGTGACCTGGCCGTGGGCGACGATCCGGGTCGCGCCGGCCCGCACCTGGGCGTCGAACGGATAGGGGCGGCTGGGCGAGATGTTCAGAAGCGGACCGCCGCTCACCTCGGCCACGAAGGCCGAGTTGTTGAGGGTCCCGTTCCCTCGAGCACGAACCGGCCGCCACGGTCGCCCGCCCGCTCCTGGGCGCTGACCGTGCCGACGAACAGGGCGCCGCGCTGGCGGTCGTCGAACCGCAGCTTGCCGTCGTTGATCACGAAGCGCTGGATGGCCGGCAGCTTCAACGGCTTGTCGCTCCTGCGCGCCCCGAAGGTCCAGTTGGCCTTGCCGTCCTTGTCGCGCAGCAGGCGCACGTCCGGCTTGTCGAGCGCCAGGAACGGCAGGATGACGTCGCCGCGCAGCAGCGGCAGGATCTTGATCTGCACGGCGATGCGTTCGACCCGGGCCATCTGGCCGGCGGCGGAATCGACATCCTTGGCCCAGGCCGGTTGGCCGATCCGCACGCCGTAGGCCTCGGCCTTGGGCGAGAACGACCAGGGATGGACGCGCAGGTCGCCGGTGATCGCCACCTCGCGCTGCATCTGGGCCGAGGCGTAACGGCCCAGCGGTCCGCGCAGCCAGTTCCAGTCGAAGATCACCAGGAAGGCGATGATCGCCGCCGTCAGCGCCAGGGCCGAACCGATCCCAATCAGGGCGCGCCGCGACAGGCCGCGAAATGGATGGCGCGGCGGCTTGGGCGGTAGGATGGCGTCGGCGGTCGACAGCGGCGTAGCTCCGGTTGAACCCTCCTAACGCGCGAGGCTGGCGTTAATGTTCCCGAGCGTCGGGCTTCCCCTCGCGCCGTCTCGCGGCTAGCTTCCGCTTCAAACGAGCGTTTGACGGGTGGAAGATGGCGATCGAGGCGGTGATCTGGGACTTTGGCGGGGTCTTCACGACCTCGCCCTTCGAGGCCTTCCGCCGCTACGAGGCCGAACGCGGCCTGCCGCGGGACTTCATCCGGACGGTCAACGCCACGGCGCCGGACCACAACGCCTGGGCCCGGTTCGAGCGGGCCGAAATCGACGCGGCGGCGTTCGACGTCCTGTTCCTGGAGGAGGCCACGCGCCTGGGCCACGCCGTGCGCGGCCGCCGAGGTGCTGCCGCTGCTCTATGGCGACCTGCGGCCTCGAGTCATGGACGCTCTGAAGGTCTGCAAGGCGCGGTTCAAGGTCGGATGCATCACCAACAACGTGCCGACGGGCCATGGTCCGGGCATGGCCCAGAGCGCCGAGAAGGCCCTGGCGGTGGGCGACATCATGGCCCTGTTCGACGCGGTGATCGAGAGCTCCAAGGCCGGGGTGCGCAAGCCGGACCCGCGCATCTACCAGATGATGTGCGAGCTCCTGGGCGTCGCGCCCGAGGCCTGCGTCTATCTCGACGACCTGGGGATCAACTGCAAGCCGGCGGCGGCCCTGGGCATGACCGCCATCAAGGTCTCCAGCGAGGCGCAGCTGCTGGCGGACCTTGCCGAAGCGACCGGATTGGCGTTCTGAGGGGGCTAGGCTCTCTCGGAGGAAACATGTCCCGTCCCAGGATCGGCGCCGCCGCCGCCATCGCCCAGCTCGACGGTTGGAGCGTCGCGCCGGACCACAAGGACGCCATCAAGAAGACCTTCCGCTTCGCCGACTTCAACGCGGCGTTCGGCTTCATGACCCGGGTGGCCCTGATGGCCGACAAGCTCGACCACCATCCTGAGTGGTTCAACGTCTACAACCGCGTCGAGGTGCTGCTGACCACCCATGACGCCGAGGGGGTGACGGACCTGGACGTGACGCTGGCCAGGTTCATGGACCGCGCGGCGGGCTGAGCGCCCCCTCCGTCTCGGCGCGTCGCGCCGATCCACCTCCCCCGCTGCTCGGGGGAGGATGATGTTCCACCCGCCAGGCGGGGGAGTTGGCGCGAGGCGAAGCCTCGTGACGGAGGGGGCGCATCGCCTCTTCCCTCGCGTCGCGTCCCGGTTCAAACTATCGTTTGAATAATACGGGAGGACGCCGCATGGCGCAGAGTACGGGCCGGGTCGCCGGCAAGAAGGCCTTCATCACCGGCGGGGCCCAGGGTCTCGGCGCCGCCGCCGCCCGACGCTTGGCGGAGGAGGGGGCCAAGGTCACCTTGGCCGACATCAACCTGGCGGGGGCGGAGGCCGTGGCCGCCGAGATCAACGCCAGGCACGGCGACGGCACGGCCTTCGCGCTCCGGCTCGACGTCACTCAGGAAGATCAGTGGATCGAGGCCCTGGAAAAGGCCAATGGCCTGATGGGCGGCATCTCGGTGCTGCTGAACAACGCCGGGGTGGCGGGCGACAAGCCGCTGGAGGCCATGGAGTTCGACCTCTGGAAGAGGATCATGTCGATCAATGTCGACAGCGTCTTCCTGGGGTTGCCAAGCACGCCCTGACCTACATGCGCGCCTGCCAGCCGGGCTCGATCGTCAACATCAGCTCGATCGCCGGCCTGATCGCCAATCACAATTCGCCCGCCTATAACGCCTCGAAGGCGGCGGTCTGGATGCTCAGCAAGAACATCGCCCTCTACTGCGCCAAGCAGGGTCTCGACATCCGCTCGAACTCGATCCACCCGACCTTCATCGACACGCCGATCCTGGATCCGCTGAACCAGCGGCTGGGCAAGGAAGAGGCTCAGGCCAAGCTGGGCCGCCAGATTCCGGTCGGCCACATCGGCGAGCCCAACGACATCGCCAACGCCGTGCTCTACCTGGCCAGCGACGAGAGCAAGTTCGTCACCGGGGCCGAGATCAAGGTCGACGGCGGGATTTCGGCGATGTGAGGATTGGATAGTCCTCTCCCCGCGTCGCGGGGAGGTGGCCCAGAGGGCCGGAGGGGGCGAGCGGAACGTTTGCCGTGAAGGCCCCCTCAGTCGCGGAGTTTATCCTCGGGGCCGACCTTCGGTCGGTCCCGGGGGCGACAGCTCCCCCGCGTCACGGGGAGCAACTGAAACGAGCCTACCGCGGCGCCCGCTTCGCCAGGATCCGCTGCAGCGTCCGGCGGTGCATGTTCAGCCGGCGGGCGGTTTCCGAGACGTTGTGGCCGCACATCTCGTAGACGCGCTGGATGTGCTCCCAACGGACGCGGTCGGCGCTCATCGGGTTTTCCGGCGGCGTGGGGGCGGCGTCCTTGGCGGCGAGCAGGGCGCGGGCCACGTCGTCGGCGTCGGCCGGCTTGGACAGATAGTCGACCACCCCGGCCTTAACCGCCGCCACGGCGGTGGCGATGTTGCCGTAGCCGGTCAGCATGATGACCTTGGCGTCCGGCCGCGCGTCGCGCACGGCCTCGACGACCTTCAGGCCCGAGCCGTCCTCCAGCCGCATGTCGAGCACGGCGTGGGCGGGAGCCTGGGCGCGCAGGATGGTGAGGGCCTCGGCGACGGAAGCGGCCAGCGTCACCTCGAACCCGCGCTGCTCCAGAGCCCGTCCGAGGCGGGTCCGCAGCGGGCCGTCATCGTCCAATAGAAGCAACGTCTTGTCCGGCAGCGCCGAAACCAGCTCACCGATATCCGCCATGAAGTCAGCCCCTCCCCGGGCCAATACTCAACAGGCCAAGTCGTAGTCTATCCTTCCGCGCATCCGCGTCATAACTCAAGCCCCTGTATAGCCAGGAGCTTCAAGCGCGGCGCGCGGCCAACGCGCGGAAACCACGGCCGCCGCCGCGACGTCCATTGCGGAAATCCACCGTGGCGCCGGTTCGTTCCAACAAGGTCTTGGCGATGAAGAAGCCCAGGCCCATGCCGATGTGGCCGGTGCGCGAGCCCTCGGCTGCCCGGCCGCGTCGTCACATAGGGCTCGCCCAGCTTGGCCAGGACCTCGGGCGAGAAGCCCGGACCGTCGTCGCGCGCCTCGATGACGATGTGGCGCGCGTCGAAGCGGGCGATGACGATCACCTCGCTACGGGCGAAGTCCACGGCGTTTTCGACGATCGAGGTCATGGCGTGGATGATCTCCGGCCGGTCGCCAGATGTCGGGGGCGGTCTCGCCCGCCGGGCCGTTGACCACGGCCTCGACGCGGATGCCGTGGACCATGTGCGGCTCGATCACGTCCTGGACCAGTTGCACCAGGCTCATGCGCTCGTGGACCGCGTCGGTCGCCTCGGGCATTTCGGTCAGGCGCTGCAGGATCTCGCGGCAGCGGGCGGCCTGGCCGATCAGCAGCTCGGCGTCCTCGCGGACCTCCTCGCTGGTGGCGTTGCGGGCCATCTCGCGCGAGACGACGGAGATTGTGGCCAGCGGCGTGCCCAGCTCGTGCGCGGCCGCGGCGGCCAGGGGTCGCCGAGGGCCGAGAGCCGCTGCTCGCGGGCCAGCACCGTCTCGGTGACGTTCAGGGCCAGCTCCATCCGCGCGGGACTCGCTGGCGGCCTGCCAGGCGTAGGCGCCGGTCAGGACGATGCCGATGATCCGAGCCGCCACGACGAACCATAAGGTCATCGGGTTGGGGGCGAACGGGATCGGCTCGCCGTCGATGCTGGGCAACGGCATGTGGAAGATGGCCAGCAGGATCGAGGCGGCGATGGCCAGGACACCCAGCCCCAAGGCGTAGCGCGCCGGCAGGGTCGCCGCCGCCAGGGTCACCGGCGCGATCAGCAGCAGGGCGAACGGATTGTGCGCCCCGCCGGTCAGGTAGATCAGGCCCGACAGCTGCAGGATGTCGAAGGCGATCTGGGCGGTGGCCTCGCCGTCCCGCGCCAGCCTCTGGCCGCTGGAGGCCAGGCCCAGCAGCACGTTCAGCCAGGCCGACAGGGCCACGAGGGTGAAGCACATCGCCCAGGGCACGTGCATCTTCAGGGCCAGGCCCGAGATCAGCAGGGCGGCGGTCTGGCCAACGACCCAGGCCCAGCGCTGGGCCAGGAGCGTGCGCACCCTCAGGCGCCCCCCGCCGCAGGCCGGGGGCGGTCCAGGACCAGGCGTCGTCTTGCGCCGGTTCCTCGCCCGGCTTATCGAGCCCCCCGTGACGTGGATCCTCGGGCGCTCTAGCGAACGAAACGTCAGCCATGTCTCAGGATTGTCCAGAAACGCGCGCTTTGCGAGCGCAAAAAGCTGGGCGAGAACAAAAGGATGCACCGCCGATGCCGCGTCACCGTCTGGTCCTGATCATCGCCTGCCTGCTGGGGCTGGTCTTCGCGGGCGGCCTGGCGTGGCGGTCCGGCGTGTTCCGCGCCGAGGCCCCGGCCATCGTCGGCGGACCGTTCCAGCTGGTCGACCAGAACGGCGCCCGGCCACCGAGAAGATCCTGAAGGGCAAGTGGAGCGCGGTGTTCTTCGGCTTCACCTATTGCCCGGACGTCTGCCCCGGCACGCTGCAGGGTCTGGCGGCGGCCACCGAGCAGCTGGGACCCGAGGCCAAGGACCTGCAGATCGTCTTCGTCTCGATCGATCCTGACCGCGACACCGTCGCCCAGATGAAGAGCTACCTGTCGGCGGACTATGTGCCGAAGTCGACGATCGGCCTGACGGGCTCGCAGGAGCAGGTCGCCGCCGCGGCCAAGGCCTACAAGGTCTATTACGCCAAGGTCGGCTCCGGGCCAGGCTACACCATGGACCACTCGACGGCGATCTACCTGATGGACCCCAAGGGCCGGTTCAAGACGGTGATCCCCTACAACCTGCCGCCGGCCGACATCGCCGCGCGCATCAAGGCCGCGATGGACGAGGGGCGAATCCCCGGCGGCCGCCATGACGCGGCGCAAAAAGCTTTCGAGGGGATGAACTCCCTTAGACTTCGATATGCTATGCTGCGCCGCAACATCGCGGATGCGCCATGCTCTACGCCCTGCACGAGGCGGCCTATTACGCCTCCACCCCGATGCGCCTCGCGGCGCTGGCGGCCCGGGATTTCTGGGGATCGCCACTGAATCCGGCCGCCGACACGGCCCTGGGCCGGCGGATGCACGCCGGCGCGGACCTGTTCGCCAACATCACCCGCCGCTATGGCAAGCCGCGCTGGAACATCGACAAGGTCAAGATCGGCCAGGTCGACGTCCGTGTCCGCCCCACCGTGGTGTGGCAGAGCCCGTGGGCCCGCCTCGTCCAGTTCGATCGCGACATGGCCGACATGCGCCGGGCGGGCAAGTTCTCGCTCGATCCGGCGGTGCTGATCGTCGCGCCGCTGTCGGGTCACTACGCGACCCTGCTGCGCGGCACCGTCGAGGCCTTCCTGCCCGATCACGCCGTGTTCGTGGTCGACTGGGTCAACGCCCGCGAGGTCTCGGTCCTGGAGGGCCGCTTCGACTTCCACGACTATATCGACCACGTCATCCAGATGCTGGAGGTGCTGGGGCCGCGTCCGAACGTGGTCGCCGTCTGCCAGCCCGGCCCGCCGGTGCTGGCCGCCGCCGCCCTGATGGCCGAGCAGAACCACCCCTCGCGCCCGGCCAGCATGACCTTCATGGGCTCGCCGATCGACGCGCGCCTGTCGCCGACCGTGACCAACCAGCTGGCCGAGGAAAAGCCGTTCACCTGGTTCCAGTCGAACATGATCTATACCGTGCCGCCGCCCTACGCCGGCGCGGGGCGGCGCGTCTATCCCGGCTTCGTGCAGCTGGCCAGCTTCATGAGCATGAACGCCGAGCGCCACCAGGAGGCCCACCGGCGCTATTTCGAGCACCTGGTCACCGGCGACGGCGACAGCGCCGACAAGCACCTGGAGTTCTACGACGAGTACCTCTCGGTCCTGGACCTGACCGAGGAGTTCTATCTCCAGACCATCGACATCGTCTTCCAGCAGTACCTGCTGCCCAAGGGCGAGCTGATGCACCGCGGGACCCTGGTCAAGCCGCAGACGATCACCGACATCGGCCTGATGACGGTCGAGGGCGAGAACGACGACATCTCCGGCATCGGCCAGACCCAGGCGGCCCACGGCCTGTGCCCGAACATTCCCGACGACATGAAGCTGGACTACGTCCAGCCCAGCGTCGGCCACTACGGCGTGTTCAACGGCCGCCGGTTCCGCGAGGAGATCTATCCCCGCGTGCGGGCCTTCATCCGCAAGTGCGACCCGAACTTCGCGGAAGAGGCGTAGGGGCGGGACGGCCCATCGGTCTCCGGGCCCTCCCGCCTTGCGACCTGGCCCGACGCACCCGATCTTACCGCCCATGTTCTCGCGCATGGCTCAACGCTTTTCCGACGGCGATCGGCTGGAGATCGGCGGCTGGCCGGTGCGGCTGCGGGTCGACGGCCGGGCCCGGCGGGTGTCGCTGCGCGTCGACCGGGCCAAGTCCGAGATCGTCGCCCTGGCCCCCAGCCCCAGGCTGCCTGAACGAGGCCGTCGCCTTCGCCCAGGAGAAGTCCGGCTGGATCGCCAAGCAGCTGGCGGCCCTGCCCGAGCGGATGAGCCTGGCGCCGGGCGGGATCTTGCGCCTCAACGACCAGCCCTACCGCCTGGAGACCGGCCCGGGCCGGGCCCGCCTCGAGGACGGCCGCATCGTCGCGCCGGACGATCCGAACTGGGGGCTGAAGGTCATCCGCCTGGCCAAGCGCGAGGCCCTGACCGTGCTGACCGAACGCACCGCGATCCACGCGTCCGCCCTGGGCCGGCCGATGCCGTCGGTGGCGGTGGCCGATCCGAAGGCGCGCTGGGGCTCGTGCCGCCCGGCCACGCCGCGCGCCCCGGCCGCGATCCGCTACAGCTGGCGGCTGATCCTGGCCCCGGCGGCGGTGGCCGACTATGTCGCCGCCCACGAATGCGCCCACCTGATCGAGGCCAATCACGGCCCCAGGTTCTGGGCCCTGTGCCGCGAGCTGGCCGGCGACCCGGCCCCGCACCGCGCCTGGCTGCGCGCCCACGCGGCGGAGCTGCACGCGATCGGGGCGTGAGGCGTCAAATCCTCCCCCGTGGGGGAGGATCTTCGATCAGTAGGGCAGCTGGTCCGCCGGCGGGGCGGTTCCGGCCGGGGTCTCGGCCGCCGGGCCGACCGGCGCGGGGTTGAGGAGGTCGCCGATCGGGTCTTCCGTCGGCGGCGGCGGCTCGGCCACGCCGCCAGGGATCGGGGTGGCCTTCAGGCGCGGCAGGGCGGCGGTCATGAAGGTGCGCCAGATCTCGGCCGGAGCCCCGCCGCCGGTCACCCGCTTCATGGCGGTGTTGTCGTCCTTGCCGGTCCAGACGGCGGTGACGAAGCCGCCGGTGTAGCCGACGAACCAGGCGTCCTTGTAGTCGCTGGTCGTGCCGGTCTTGCCGGCGATGTCGTAGCCGCCCACCCGGGCCCGCGTCCCGGTGCCCGAGGTCACGACCTCGCGCATCATCTGGTTCATGTACTGCAGGGCCGGCGAGCCGATCACCGCGGCGCGGGCCTGCTTCTCGACGCCGTGGTCGTACAGCACCTTGCCGCTGGCGGTGCGGATGCGCTCGATGCCGTAGCCCTTGGCCAGGAAGCCGCCGTTCGAGAACGGGGCGTAGGCCTGGGCCATCTCCATCGGCGAGACCTCGACCGCCCCCAGGGCCATCGACGGGTCCAGCTGGATCTTGCTGGTGATGCCCAGGCGGCGGGCGGTGTTGGCGACGTTGCTGGTGCCGACCTCGCTGGCCAGGCGCGCGGCGACCGTGTTGATCGACTGGGCCAGGGCCGTCTGCATCGTGATCGGGCCCAGGTACTTGCCGGTGTAGTTGCGCGGCTCCCAGTTGCCGATCTTCACCGGCTCGTCGACCACCATCATGCTGGGGTTGCGGCCCTGCTCCATGGCGGTCAGATAGACGAACGGCTTGAAGGCCGAGCCGGCCTGGCGGCGGGCGCTGGTGGCGCGGTCGAACTGGCTGTCGGCGTAGTCGGCGCCGCCGACATAGGCGCGGATGCGCCCCTCGCCGTCGATGGCCACCAGGGCCGCCTGCTCGACGCCCTGGCCGCCATGGCCCTCGACGCCCAGCTTCACGGCGCGCTCGGCGGCCACCTGGATCGGCAGGTCCAGGGTCGTCTCGACCACCAGGTCCTCGGTCGGCTCGCCGACCAGCGAGCGGACCTGGGCGTCGATATAGTCGGTGAAGTACTGGGCGCGCTGGTTGGCCAGGGTGGCCGAGACCTGCACCGGCGTCTTGAACGCCTCGTCGCGCTGCTCCGGCGTGATGGCCTTGATGCGCACCATCTCGTCCAGGACGATGGTGGCGCGGCGGGCGGCGCGCTCCTTGGCCGAGACCGGCGAATAGCGGGCCGGGCCCTTCATCATGCCGGCCAGCAGGGCGGCCTCGCCGATCGACAGGTCCTTGGCGGGCTTGTTGAAATAGCGCTGCGAGGCGGCCTCGATGCCGTAGGCGCCGGCCCCGAAATAGACCCGGTTCATATAGAGGGCCAGGATCTGCTTCTTGGAGAACTTCATCTCCAGCCAGACGGCCAGGATCAGCTCCTGGGCCTTGCGGCGATAGTTCTGGGCCGGGCTGAGGAACAGGTTGCGCGCCAGCTGCTGGGTGATGGTCGAGCCGCCGCGCTGGGGCCCGTCATGGGTGGCGTTCCACACCGCCGAGCGGATGATGCCCCAGGGGTTGAAGCCGAAGTGGTGATAGAACTGGCGGTCCTCGATCGCCACGAAGGCGGCAGGCACGTATTCGGGCAGGGCGTCGATGTCGACCGGCGGCGCGTACTGGCTGCCGCGCACGGCCAGCAGGGTCGCCGGACCGATCCAGATAGTTGATCGAGGGCTGGCGCTTGACGTCGTACAGCTTGGAGGTGTCGGGCAGGTCGGTGGCGAACACCGCGAAGAAGGCGACCACGAAGATCAGCCCCCAGACGCCCAGCACGGTCCCCCAGTAGACAAGAGCCTGGAGCGGGGTGCGTTGCGGCTTCGCCGGCTTGTTCCCGCCGAAGGGTCCGTTGGCCATGGTCGTTCCGTTCCTGCGCGCCCCACGCTCGGGCGCCCTCCGTTTAGCCGAAGCCCACACAACGCGCGACAAGATTGACGAGATATGAACGGGGCGCTTTTCGGGGCGCCGCCCGCCATGGCTAAGCTCCGGATCAACGAGAAGAAGCAAGGGGAGGGCGGCGCATGGCCCGCTGGATATTCCGCATCGCCGCGATCTACGGGATCGTGGTCCTGGCGCCGATGTACTTTCTGGAGGCCAGGATCGCCGCCCCGGCCGCCGTCCTGCCGCACGCCGAGAACTTCTACGGCTTCATCGGCACGGCCCTGGCCGCCCAGGTCATGTTCCTGATCATCGCCAGCGATCCCGTCCGCTATCGGCCGCTGATGCTGGCCGGGGTGCTGGAGAAGCTGGCCTTCGGCGTGCCGGCCTGGGTGCTGTGGGCGCAGGGGCGCGTCGCCGCCTCGGTGGTGGCGTTCGGCACGCTGGACTTCGTGCTGGGCGCGCTCTTCCTATGGGCCTGGACCCGCACGCCGAGGACGGCGGGCTGAGGCGAGGGCGTCGGCGAGTTTTTCGCCGGCCCCTGTCGGCCGCCAGCCCGGCCCGCGCGTCCTTGCCCCAGACGGAGGGACAAGGCGCATGCGCGAGAAGTTGATGACCTGGGCCGGGTGGATGCTGTCGGGGGCGTTCGCCCTGTTCATCGCCGCCGCCTCGACGGCGCCGAAGCTGGCCCAGCACCCGGCGGCGACGGAGACCCTGGCGAAGCTGGGCTGGGACCCGCGCCACACCCTGACGATCGGGATCATCGAGGCGACGTGCCTCGTGCTCTACCTGATCCCGCGCACGCGCCTGCTGGGCGCGGTGCTGTTCACGGGCCTTCTGGGCGGCGCCCTGGCCACCCAGATGCGCGCCGGAAGCCTGCTGGTCAGCCACGTGCTGTTCAGCGTCTATCTGGGCCTCTTCCTGTGGGGCGGCCTGTGGCTGCGCGACCCGGCGCTGCGGGCGGTGTTTCCGGTGCGGCTGGGGAAGTAGGTTTTCTCTCCTCCCCCTCTGGGGGAGGGGGACCGCCGAACGGCGGTGGAGGGGCCTCCGCCACACCCCCACAACCCACCGTCATCCCGGGCTTCATGCGCGGGACCCATTTGTCCGCCGCCCGTGCGGAGATGGCCCGGGCTCTCACGTGTAGGCTGAACCATGGGTCCCGCGCATGAAGCGCGGGATGACGTGTTTTGCTGTTTGGTCGTTTTCCCTTCTCCTCCCCCCTCTGGGGAGGGGGACCGCCGAACGGCGGTGGAGGGGCCAGCCGAACGCGCAACCCCCCGTCGGATCAGAACCGCGCGAACCCCGCCGACCACAGGATGTAACCCCGCCGCACAGGGCCCCCTCCACCCGCGTTCGCGGGTCCCCCTCCCCGATGGGGAGGAGAGGGTGGCGCGAACCCGACCGTATGGACACTCGCCAACGAATGACCGACCTTCCGCTGCATGGATAAGCGCGCCAAGCAGCGCCTCATGGGCCTTTATATCGCGGTCTGGTCGGTCGGCGCGCTGCTGGCGGTGGTCTTCGCGGGGAATTGGTTTGTCCTGATCGCCCCCGTCCTGTGGCTCTGGACAACGTTCAACATCGTCCAGACCTGGCGCGGCAAGCGCCGGGGCTTCTGGGGCTAGTCCCCTGGAACGTCCGACCGCCCCAGGTCGGGCCAAGCCTTACATCTCTTGGAGGCTGCAGCGTGCTGGACGGGACAGGTTGGTCAAGAGACCCGGGCGGCCGCGCCGCGGCGGCGCTCCGCGCCGTCCTTGAGCAACCCGGCCCAGCCAGCGATCGTCTCGCTGTGAGATGTGAGGACGAGACAATGCAAAACATCGCCCAACGAAGTACTATTGCCGCATGATGCATCCGCTCGAACAGGCTGTGCCCGATGTAGAGTTCTTTCTGGCCCTGGAGCCGGAGGAATTGGCAGCGAAGTTGCTCTTCCTGATGCGGCAGAGCCCTGAAGCATTTGGGGGCAGTAATGGGAAATTTCACCCGATCAATTTAGTCCTCAGCCTCGGCACAGGGTCATTCGGGAATTCGATCTACTCGGGGCAGCGCGCCGGCGAGGTTGACCAAGCGGTTCGTGAGGCAATCGCCTGGCTGAAGTCGCAGGCGCTGCTCGTGGATACGGGTGACAACAATTGGATGGTTCTGAGCCGTCGCGCTCTGCGGTTTCAGGACGAGCGTGAGTTTATGGGATTTCGTGTGGCGAGATTGCTACCGAAGGAATCTCTGCACCCCTGCTCTAGGTGAACGTGTTTGGTTGGATTTCCTACGAGGAGACTACGACTCTGCGGTCTTCAAATCCACGAAGGCGGTCGAAGTTGCTCTTCGTGAAGCCGCCAATGCTGACGCATCGGATACTGCAGTTCAGGTGGCCAGAAAGGCATTTGCAATAGGAAGTGGGCCGCTCACTGATCCTGGTGACCCACGCGGTGAGCAGCAGGCGATAGGAGATCTCTTCGCAGGAGCTTTCGGAGCATTGAAAAACCCTCATTCTCATAGGGACGTCAATTTGGATGATCCGCGCGAGGCTGGTGCGGTCATTCAATTCGCTAGTTATCTTCTAAGAATTATTGAGGCTCGGGTGCACCGGTTGCCAAGTCGGAAGATGTGACCTGGCGCGAGCCTTGCCACTTATCAAGGAGCGGGCTTTTGGCGGAATATCCTCGGCCCATCAATCTTCGTGCGGGTCACCTATTCGATCCTGAGCCTATCCGCCGAGATTTATGGGTTCTCCTCCTTATATTTCTCGCGGATAAAACATATGCGGAAACAGCGGCAGAGGAATTCTACGCTGACGGTTATGCTCAGCCCTTACTCGGGCTGTCTAATTTTGCGGAGGCTGAGGTCAGCCGAATATTACTCAGTTCTGCGATCGCGTTGCGGGTTCTGGACGATCGTGACGGCGTGTTGGAGCGGCTGGGTAACTGCGGTGAATTGTGGCGAGACCTAACATCCGATCGCGTGGAGCAACTCCAACTGCGAGAGGCATGTAACAAGGTAGTTCACGCGGAGCAGGTGAACTTCGACGTTGAGCGGCTTGATGGTGGCCCGATTGCGCAGCTCGGAATGTCGCCGAGCTACATAAAGCCAACTGTTTACCTGTATGGAGCGCATCGGCAGGTGCGCTGGAGATGTGTGTTGGACGTCGTCGCTTACGTTCGAGCTGCCTCGTATGCGCTTGCATGATTTACTCTTAGCGGTCTTCCCCTTCCCCCGCCATCCGCTACACCGCCCCCCGCAATGACCCGCACGCCGCACCATCACGGCCACCACCACCATCCGACCTCGCCTCGCGGGATCGGCCGGGTCCGCTCGCTCTAAAGCAAGCCCCCAGCCTGACGCCCCGCCTAGCGGATGGGGCTTGGCTCAAGCGCCATCCGTCGAAGCCTAGAAGACCTTAGGACCGACGATGACCGACCAGACCGACACCCAAGACTTCCGCCCCGAGGCGCGCAGCCCGCGCGGCTTCGCCGACAAGCGCGCGCGCGACCTGCGGGCCGAGCGGGCGATCCTGGAGGCGGTGTCGGCGGTCTATGAGCGCTACGGCTTCGAGGCGCTGGACACCGGGGCGTTCGAATATGCCGACGCGCTTGGCAAGTTCCTGCCCGACAGCGACCGGCCGAACGAGGGCGTCTTCGCGCTGCAGGACGATGACGACCAGTGGATGGCGCTGCGCTACGACCTGACCGCGCCGCTGGCCCGCTTCGCCGCCCAGAACTGGGAGACCCTGCCCAAGCCGTTCCGCCGCTACGCCTTCGGGCCGGTGTGGCGCAACGAGAAGCCGGGGCCGGGGCGCTTCCGCCAGTTCATCCAGTGCGACGCCGACACGGTGGGCTCGGCCCGTCCGGAGGCCGACGCCGAGATCATCGCCATGGCCGTCGAGGGGCTGGAGGCCGCGGGCCTGCCGCGCGGGGCGGCGGTGCTGAAGATCAACAATCGCAAGCTGCTCAACGGCCTCTTGACCGCCGCCGGCGCCGACAGCGCGGGCCAGAAGCTGGCCGTGCTGCGCGCGGTCGACAAGCTGGACCGCCTGGGCGTCGAGGGCGTGCGCCTCCTGCTGGGCGAGGGGGCGCCTGGACGAGAGCGGCGACTTCACCAAGGGCGCGGGGCTGCAAGGCAAGGCGATCGACCAGGTGCTGGACTTCGTCCAGGCCGGCTCCTCTGGCGGTCGTTCGGCGACGCTGGACAATATCGCCAAGGTGATCGGCGGCTCGGCCGAGGGCGACGAGGGCCTCAAGGAGCTGTCGAAGATCGACGCGGCCCTGACCAGCCTCGGCATCGCCGACGACCAGGCCTTCATCGACCCGTCGATCGTCCGGGGGCTGGAATACTACACCGGCGCGGTGTTCGAGGCCGAACTGCTGCTGTCCACCACCGACGAGAAGGGCAACAAGGTCTCGTTCGGCTCGATCGGCGGCGGCGGGCGCTATGACGACCTGGTGGCCCGGTTCACCGGCAATGTGACGCCGGCGACGGGCTTCTCGTTCGGGGTGTCGCGCTTGGCGGCGGCCCTGCGGGCGGCCGGACGCGAGCCGGGCGGGGCGGCGCGGGGCCCGGTGGTGGTCATCGCCTTCGACGACGCGCACATGGGCGAGTACTTCTCCGTGGTCGGAGAATTGCGTGCGGCGGGCATCCCGGCCGAGGTCTATCTGGGGACCTCGGGCATGCGGCCGCAGATGAAATACGCCGACCGGCGCCTGTCGCCCGCGGCCATCATGCTGGGCGGCGACGAGATCGCGGCCGGCACGGTGACGATCAAGGACCTCGACCTGGGCCGCGAGCTGGCCTCGGGCGTCGCCGACAACGCCGCCTGGAAGGCCGAGCGTCCCGGCCAGCAGACCATTCCGCGCGGCGAGCTGGTGGCCGCCGTTCGCAAGATCGTTGGGGGCTGACGTGAGGCTCGAGCGTTCCATTCCGGCGGAGGCGCTCGACGCCATCCGCGCGCCGCTTCTGGCCGCCGGCGACCGCGCCGACCGACGCGCCGGTGCTGCAGCCCCTGGGTCTGCTGCTGGACCTGGCCGGCGAGGCCATGCGCGCGCGGCTGTTCGTCGTCTCCGGCGACGGCGGCGAGGAGGCGGCCCTGCGTCCCGACTTCACCGTCGCCGTGGCTAGGCAGCATTTCTCTGGAGGGGCGGGAGCGGCCGCTACCGCTACGAGGGCAAGGCCTTCCGCGTCGCCCCGCGCGGCAGCGATCGCGCCGAGGAGTTCCTGCAGATCGGCGTCGAGGCCTTCGAGGCCGGAGACCCGGTCGCCGCCGACGCCGAGATGGCGGCCCTGGCCTGGGCGGCCTCGGCGGCCGGCGGGCGCGGGGACCTGTCGCTGGTGCTAGGCGACGTGTCGCTGTTCGCGGCCTTCGTCGACAGCCTGGACCTGGCTCCGCCGCTGGCCGCCCGCCTCAAGCGCGCCTTCGCCAAGCCGCGCCAGCTGAAGGCCGAGCTGGACGGTTCGTCCGATCCCGGATCGTCGTCGGACGACGGCCAGAGCCGGGTCGCCACCCTGCTGGCCGGCCTGCCCGAGGCGGAGGCCGCCGCGGCCTTGCAGGAGCTGTGGTCCCTGGCCGGCATCGAGCCCGTCGGCGGCCGCCGTCCGGCCGAGATCGCCCGCCGCCTCGTGGAGAAGGCCCAGGCCGCCAAGGCCGGGCGTCTCGACCCCGATCAGGCCGCCAAGGTTCGCGCCTTCCTGGCCGTCTCCGATCGTCCGGACGCGGCGCTGGACGCCATCGCCGCCCTGGCCGGTCCGAATGACGCGGCGCTGAAGGCCGCCATCGCCGGCTGGCGCGCGCGCCTCTCCGGCATGGCCGCCCGGGGCGCGCCCCTGGACCGCATGACGCTGGCCGCCGCCTTCGGCCGCGCCTTCGGCTATTACGACGGCTACCTGTTCGAGGTCCGCGCGGCGGCCCTCGGCGACGAGCGGCCGATCGCCGCCGGCGGCCGCTATGACGGACTTCCGGGGAAGCTCGGCGTCTCCACCACCAACACCGGCGCGGTCGGCTTCATGGTCCGGCCCGCGCGCGCCTATGCGGGAGGCGGCGAATGAACTCCGCACCGATGATCTTCGCCATTCCGTCCAAGGGCCGCCTGAAGGACCAGGTCGAGGCCTGGCTGGCCGACTGCGGCTTCAAGCTGGAGATGACCGGCGGGGCGCGCGGCTATTCGGCCGAGCTGTCGGGCCTGCCCGGCGTCTCGGTGCGCCTGCTGTCGGCCAGCGACATCGCCGCCGGCCTCGACAGCGGCGACTTGCACCTGGGCGTCACCGGCGAGGACCTGCTGCGCGAGCGCGGCGACGACATGGACAGCCGGGTGATGCTGCTGCGGGCCCTGGGCTTCGGCCGCGCCGACCTGGTGGTCACCGCGCCCAAGAGTTGGCTGGACGTCGACACCATGGCCGATGTCGACGAGGTCGGCCATGCGCACCTGGCCCGCACCGGCCGCCGGCTTCGCGTCGCCACCAAGTACGTGACCCAGACCCGCGCCTTCTTCGCCCGCCACGGCGTCGCCGACTACCGCATCGTCGAGAGCAGCGGCGCGACGGAGGGGGCTCCGGCCGCCGGCGCGGCCGAGCTGGTCGTCGACATCACCACCACCGGCGCGACCCTGGCCGCCAACGGGCTGAAGATCCTGTCCGACGGGGTGATCCTGAAGAGCCAGGCCCAGCTGACCGCCTCACTGCTGGCCGGCTGGAACGGCGAGCAGCTGGACAGCCTGCGCCGCCTCCTGTCGGTGGTCGAGGCCAAGGGCCGGGCCGGCAAGCTGGCCACCCTGGTCTGGCCGGCCGAGCAGGACGCCGCCGCCCAGGACGCGGTGGCCGGCTTCATCGCCAGGGGCGGCTCGCGCCGGGCCAACGGCGCCCCTGCTGGCGACCGCCGACCTGTTCGACGCCGCCGCCGCCCTCGCCGAGGCCGGGGTGCAGCCCGTCACGGTGTCGCGTCCGGACTATGTCTTCGAGTCGCGTTCGGCGGTGCTGGATCGCTTCGTCGCGGCCCTCGAAAAGTAAGTTTTGACTCATGTGTCAAAAGTGACGCGTGAATCCGGGGTAAAATCGACTTTTCGGTCCAAACAACGTCTGGTGCGTCAAAAATTCGTCCAAACCTTTGCGGAAAACGGATTTGACGCGTTGACACCGTCATGAATTTGACGTTTCTAGACACTGCAAGGACGAAACGAGCCCAACAGAGAGCTCCCGTTCTTCGGCGTTTCGGGGAGGAAACGCCCGCCTAGATCGAATGATCGAGAAAATAGCCAGCCCGTCGCGACTATCCCCCGCGGCGGGTTTGGTGTATCTGGGCCCCTCTTCAAATTTTTGACGATCGAGTCAAAATGCTCGCGCGTCGCCAGGCCGGCGGGGTTGCGATGGATCAAGGCGCGCGTCGCCGGATCCCCCATTATGGGGCGGCGTGGAAGGCCGGGTGACGCCCGGCGGCCGTCCTGCGTCCTCGCGACGCAGCGCGCGCTCCGCCATTTGCCGACATTCTCACTTGGACCGGGGTTCAGAGAGGACGGCCATGGACGAGTTCATCCGCCGCAAGAATATCGAGCTGTTCCGCGCCAAGCTGAGGCGCGAGTGCAGTCCCGACCTGCGCGAGATGCTCGAACGCCTGCTGAACGAATACGAATCCATGCCGCGGGGCGAGGGCCGCTCGCCTTCGCTGGCGGCCTAGCCCAAGCCGTCGCGCACGAAAAAGGCCGTCGGTCTCCCGACGGCCGTCGTCGCGCGTCGCGAGAAGGTCAGGTGGCGGGAACGGCGGGAACCACGAAGAGAAGCGGGATGGTGACCTGGCCGCCGGCCACGGCCTTCCCATCCAAGGTCTTGGGACGCATCTGGAACATCGGCGCCAGCTGTAGGGCCGCGGCGCCGAAGCCGTAGCCATCGGAACTCTCGCGCACGACCTTGCAGCCGGTCAGCTGGCCTTCCGCCGTGACGCGGCAGTCGATGGTCGCGAAGCCGCCCGCCTTGGCCTCGGCGGCGGCCGCGGGATAGTAGCGCGCCAAGTCCTGAGCGGTCGGCTTGGTCGCCCAGTCGGGCTTGGTGATGACCGGAGCGGGGCGGCCCTCGGCGGCCCACACCGCGCCGGCGCCGGTCAGGCCGGCGAGGGCGGCCAGGGCCAGGCCGGCGGCCTTGCGGGTCCGGCTTTTGACGGGAGCATTCAGCATGGCGAGTTCCTCCTTCAGGAATGGGTCGCCGCCGGCCGGCCAATGGCAGCCGAACGGAACGACGCGGGGAGCCAGCAGGGTGTCCAGCAGCGTCTCGGCATAGAGCCGGCGCGCGTCCGGACGGGCGGCGAGGACGGCCTCGTCGCAGGCCATTTCCTGGTCGAGGCGCAGGCGGTGCGCGCCCAGGTGAACCAGTGGGTTGAACCAGGCCAGGCACTGGACGGCCACCAGCAGCGCGTTGACGATCGCGTCGCCGCGCGCCATGTGGACATGCTCGTGCGCCAGGACGAGATCGCGGGCTTCGCCCTGAAACCGGGCGTCGAAATCGGCGGGAACGACGATGCGCGGCCAGGGACAGGTCAGGACCAGCGGGCCCGTGGCCACATGGCGACCCTGCAGCAGAGCCGGATCCCGGGGATGCGGGGCCAGCCGCCCGAGGGACCGCGTGAACCGAAGCTGTCGGATGGCGAAGCCCGCCGCCGCGACGAGGACGCCGACCGCCCAGGCCAGCAGGATCAGCGAGGTCGTCACCGGCGTCGTCAGGCCGGCCGGGACCGCTTCTCGCGCGACGCGACCCGCCGTGATCACGAGCGGCGCCAGCGAAGCGATCGGCGCGGACGGTCGCCGGGGCCAGGGTCGCCAGGGCGCACAGCGGCGGCGTCAGCCACAGCATGTAGGCGGCCAGGGCGCCGAAGCGCCGGCGGACCGGCGTCCGCAAGGCCAGGACGCTCGCGACGCTGGCCGCCAGGGCCAGGTTCGCGCCCACCAGGGTCGAGAGGGCCGCGGCGCTCACTTGCCGATCCTTTCGACCAGCGCCTTCAGCTCGGCGATATCCTCCTCGCTGAGCTTGTCGCTCTGCGAGAAATGCATGACTAGCGGGCGCCAGCCGACCGTCGAACAGTCGGTCCAGCAGGCCCTGACTCTCCGGCGCCGACATAGGCCTCGCGCGAGATCAGGGGCGAGTAGAGATAGCGCCGGCCGTCGGCCTTGGCGGCCACGGCCTTCTTCTTGACCAGCCGGCTGATCAGCACCTTCACGGTGCCCTCGGTCCAGCCCTGCGGCGCGCAGACCTCGGCCATGATCGCCTCGGAGGTCAGGGTTCCGCGTCGCCACAAGGCGTCCATGACCACGCTCTCGGCCGCGCTGATCTTCATGCGTCTCTCCTGATGACAGATGTCAACGATCCGACGTTGACATCTGTCATCGATCTCGTCAACCGACGTTCCGCGACAGTCTCAATCTTGACGCGCGTGGATGGGCAGCCCGCAGCCTGGGGGCAGTCAGAGGCAAAGGGGGAGGGCGCCGTGGCGGACCCGCACGCGTTTCACGTTCCGCAGGACCACTACACCCACGAGGACCTGCTGAAGTCCGGCCTGGGTGGCTATTTCGGGCCCGGCAACGCGCAGCTGCCCGCCCCGCCGATGCTGATGATGGACCGGATCACCGAGATCAGCCTGAACGGCGGCGACTTCGGCAAGGGGTTCGTGGCCGCCGAGTTGGATATCAAGCCAGAGCTCTGGTTCTTCGCCTGTCACTTCATCGGCGACCCGGTGATGCCAGGATGCCTGGGGCTGGACGCCATGTGGCAGGTGATCGGCTATTGGCTAGGCTGGTCGGGTTCGCCCGGCAAGGGACGCGCCCTCGGCGTCGGCGAGGTGAAGTTCCGCGGCCACGTGACGCCGGACGTCAAGCTGGTCCGCTACGAGGTCAGCCTGCGCCAGGTGCGGCGCGGCAAGCTGGCCCTGGGCCTGGCCAACGGCCGCCTGCTGGCCGACGGCGAGTGCGTCTACACCGCCAGCGACCTCAAGGTCGGGATGCTCGCCGGCGGCGACTAGAACGACGGGTCCTCAACGAAAAAGGCCGCCGGTCTCCCGGCGGCCTTTCCGTTCAGTCGCGAAGTCCGGCGACTACCAGATCTTCACGCGGTCTTCCGGCGCGACGTACAGCTTGTCGCCCGGCTTGACGTCGAAGGCCGAGTACCAGCCCGGCTGGTTCCGGATGGTGCCGTTGACGCGGTAGTAGCCCGGCGAGTGCGGATCGCTGGCGATCTGCTGCTTGAGGGCGTCGTCGCGCGACTTGCCGCGCCACACCTGGGCCCAGCCCAGGTAGATGCGCTGGTCGCCGGTGAAGCCGTCCAGAACCGGCGCGGGCTTGCCCTGCAGCGAGACGTGGTAGGCCTCGCGCGCCAGGGTCAGGCCGGCCATGTCGCCGATGTTTTCGCCCATGGTCAGCTTGCCGTTGACGTGCACGCCCGGGAACGGCTCGAACGCCGAGTACTGGGCCGCCAAGCTTGTCGGCCTGGGCGTTGAACTTGGCGGCGTCTTCCGCCGTCCACCAGTCGCGCAGCACGCCGTCGCCGTCGGACTTGCGGCCCTGGTCGTCGAAGCCGTGGCCGATCTCGTGGCCGATCACCCCGCCGATGCCGCCGTAGTTGATGGCCGGGTCGGCGTCGGGGTGGAAGAACGGCGCCTGCAGGATGGCGGCCGGGAACACGATCTCGTTGTTGACCGAGTTGTAGTAGGCGTTGACCGTCTGCGGGGTCATGCCCCACTCGGTCTTGTCGACCGGCTGGTTCAGGCGCTCGACGTCGTGGCGATAGTCCCACGCGCCGGTGCGGATCAGGTTGCCGTAGGCGTCGCCTTCCTTGATCTCCAGCTTGGAGTAGTCACGCCACTTGTCGGGATAGCCGATCTTGACGGTGAACTTGGCCAGCTTGTCCTGGGCCTTGACCTTGGTCTCCGCGCCCATCCAGTCGAGGTTGTCGATGCGGGTCTTCAGGGCCGTGCGGATGTCGCCGACCAGCGACAGCATCTTGGCCTTCGACTCCGGCGGGAAATAGGCGGCGACATATTCCTTGCCGACCGCTTCGCCCAGCATGGTGTTGACCTGGGCCACGCCGCGCTTCCAGCGCGGACGCTGCTCGGGCTGACCGGCCAGGGTCTTGTTGCGGAACTCGAACTGGGCGTCGACGAAGCGCTTGGACAGCAGGCCCGCGCCGCCGTCGGTCACCTTGAATGCCTGCCAGGCCTTCAGGGTCTCGAGCGGGGTCTCGGCGTAGATCTTGGCGTACTTCGGGAACGAGGTGTTGGTCGTGACGATGAAGCGGTCGATCTTCGGAAGTTCGGTCCCAACCAGGTACCGGTTCCAGTCGTAGCCCGGCGTCATGGCCTGCAGTTCGGCCAGGGTGGCGGGGTTGTAGGTCTTGTCGCGGTTGCGGCGCTCGACGCGGGTCCACGAGGCCTCGGCCAGCTTGGTCTCGAAGTCGACCACGGCCTTGGCGTTCTCGGCCGGCTTCTCCCAGCCCGCCAGGGTCAGCATCTTCTCGACATAGGCCAGGTAGGCGGCCTTCTTGTCCGCGAACTTGGCATCCAGATAGTAGTCGCGGTCGGGCAGGCTGAGGCCGCCGGTCGAGGCGTAGACGGCGTAGGAATTGGGGTTCTTGGCGTCGATCGAGATGCCCACGCCGATCAGGTCGGAATAGGGCGTGGTCGAGCTCTTGCCCATCAGGGCGGTGAACTCGTCCTTGGTCTTGATCTTCTTGACGCCGTCCAGCCAGGGCTGGATCGGCTTGGCGTCCAGCTTCTCGATGGTTGCCTCGTCCATGAACGAACGATAGGCGGCGCCGATCTTGGCCTTTTCGCCGGTCGCGGCCTTGTCGGCGGCGGCGGCCTCGATGATCGCCTTGGTGCGGGCTTCGGAGAGCTCGGCCAGCTTGTCGAAATTGCCGTAGCGGACGCGGTCGGACGGGATCTCGGTCTTGGCGTCCCAGGTCCCGTTGGCGAACTTGTAGAAGTCGTCGCCGGGCTTGGCGGTGGTGTCCATGCCCGAGATGTCGAAGCCCCAGGCGCCGTAGCGCGGGGATTCCAGCGAGGTCGCGTCGCCGGCGACCGCGCCCTCGGCGGGGGCGGGCAGCAGGGATTGCATCACGCAGGCGTCGTCGATGCAGGCGTGCCGTTCGTGGGCTTGCGCCCCGAAAGCCGACAGGGACAAGGCCGCGACAGCCGCCGCGCCGAACCAAACTCTTTTCATGAAAATCGCATCCGTTGGTGAGGGCCGGCGGCAATCTGCAACGGCGCGAAAAATTTGCTCCCTTAAAAAAAGTTCATAATGGAACCCAGTGCGGCGCGGCGGCCCGTCGCGCGGGGCGCGCGGACCAGCCGGGTGGGAGCGATCGCCACGCGCGCCAGGGTTCGCGTCCCGCTCCGGGGCGCGTCGCCGGCGACCGACGTTACGGGAACAATTTGCCTCGCGCTCAGTCCTTGGCGGGGCGTCGGCGGCGGGGGACGCGGACGACGGCCTCGCCGTCCATGATCAGGTCTTCGCCGACCAGGGCCTCGCAGCGCAGAGTGACGCGGGCGCTGGTCTCGTCGATCGCCGCCACGGTGACGCGGGCGGTGACCACGTCGCCGATCCGCACCGGCCGATGGAAGGCCAGGGTCTGGGACAGGTAGATCGAGCCGGCCCCCGGCAGGATCGTTCCGACCACGGCCGAACCGAACGAGGCCGACAATAGGCCGTGGGCGATGCGGCCGCGATAGGCCGTCTTGGCCGCGAAGGCCTCGTCGATATGGACGGGATTGAAGTCGTCCGACGCCTCGGCGAACAGGCCGATGCGCGCCTCGGTGACGGGCACGCGCTTCTCGGCCGTCATGCCGACCGAGAGTTCTTCGAGGATGTAGCCGCCCGAGGCGTGAGGCTGGATCATGACGCGGCGTTAGCGGTCACGGCGGCCGCTGACCAGAAAAATCCGCATGGGAGCCCGTCGCCGCCGACCTCCCGGCGTTCGCCGGGGGCGACTAGTTGCCCGCCGGCCGCCGCTGGGGAAGGTTTACGCGGCGCGCGGGCCAGCATGCCGCGCGCGATCTCCTCCTCGCCGATCAGGGCGTGGGCGGCGCCCATCTGCTTGAGCAGGGCGACGTCGGCGTCGGTGTAGGCGCGGGCGACGATCAGGGCCTTCGGATTGGCGGCGCGGGCCTGCTCGATGATCCGCGCCGCCTCGAAGGGGTTGGGGACGGCGACGAACAGATGGGTGGCCTTGTCGAGGCCGGCCTTCAGCAGCACCTCGGGCTTGACCGCGTTGCCGCTGACGGTCTCGAAGCCGGCCTTGCGCAGGTCCTCGGCGCGCTCGACATCGTCCTCGATCACCACCAGGGGCGTGCGGCCCTTCAGACCGTCCGCCACGGCCTTGCCGACCCGGCCATAGCCGACCAGCACCGCGTGCGGCTGGGCGGCGGCCGAGGTGGGCGGCGGCTCGCCCCGGGCCTTGGCCTCCTTGGCGATCATGCCGGGCAGGACGCGGTCCAGGATGGCGAACAGCAGGGGGTTCATCAGGATCGACAGGATGGCCCCGGCCAGGATGAGGTCGCGACCGTCCTCGGGCAGCAGCTTCAGCGAGACGCCCAGGCCCGCCAGGATGAACGAGAACTCGCCGATCTGGGCCAGGCTGGCCGAGATGGTCAGGGCCGTGCTCATCGGGCGCTTGAAGGCCCGCACGATGATCAGGGCGGCGATCGACTTGCCCACGACGATGATCAGCAGGGTGGCCAGCACCGACAGCGGCTCGCGCAGCAGAACCATTGGGTCGAACAGCATGCCGATCGAGACGAAGAACAGCACGGCGAAGGCGTCGCGCAGCGGCAGGGTCTCGTTGGCGGCCTGCTGACTGAGCTCGCTCTCGGCCATGATCATGCCGGCGAAGAAGGCCCCCAAGGCGAACGATACGCCGAACAGGGCGGCCGAGCCGAACGCCACGCCCAGGGCGATGGCCAGCACGGCCAGGCGGAACAGCTCGCGCGAGCCGGTGTGGGCGATGCGGTGCAGGATCCAGGGGATGACCCGGCGGCCGACGATCAGCATGAAGGCCACGAACGCCACGACCTTGCCGATGGTCATGGCGAAGGCGCCCAGCACGCTCCCGCCCTGGGACGGCGCCCTCGCCGCCCAGCACGCCCGACAGCGCCGGCAGCAGGACGAGCGCCAGCACCATGGCCAGGTCCTCGACGATCAGCCAGCCGACGGCGATCTTGCCGCGCCCGGTCTCGATCAGTCGCCGCTCCTGCAGGGCGCGCAGCAGCACCACGGTCGAGGCGACCGACAAGGCCAGGCCGAACACCACGCCCGCCCCGACGCCCCAGCCCAGGGCCAGCGCCAGGCCCAGGCCCATCACCGTCGCCGCCGAGATCTGCACGACCGCGCCGGGAATGGCGATGTTCTTCACCGCCATCAGGTCCTTCAGCGAGAAGTGCAGGCCGACGCCGAACATCAGCAGGATGACGCCGATCTCCGCCAACTGCGGGGCCAATTCCTGATCGGCGACGTAGCCGGGCGTGAAGGGCCCGACCAGCACCCCGGCCAGCAAGTAGCCGACGAGAACCGGCAGCTTCAGCCGGTTGGCGATGGCGCCGAAGACAAAGGCCAGGCCCAGGCCCGCGACGATGGTGGCGATCAGCGAGGTGTGGTGCAATGGCGCTCCTTGACGTTCAGCTTTTTAGGGCGTACTCAACCAATATGGGTGAAAAACCCCAGGTACGCCAGATGCCACACGCAAAAATTCTCCTCCCGGCGCAGTGCCGAGCCGCTCGCGGCCTGATCAATTGGTCCCAGGGGGAGCTCGCCGACCGCGCGGGAGTCTCGCGCAGCACGGTCAAGGACTTCGAGACCGAGCGCCACGCGCTGCACCATAGCACCGAACGCCTGTTGATCGATGCGATCGAGGCTGGCGGGGTGTCGTTGGTCGCGGCGGACGAGGCCGGGCCCGGGGTGCGGCTGAGGCGGCCGGTCTAGAGAGAAAAGGAAGAAGGAGGGCGCGTGGCGCACGAGGTTTCACCGGCGAATTACAAGGATCTCGTCCTGTTCCTGGCGACCGCCGGCATCGTCGCGCCGATCTTCAAGCGCCTGAAGATCAATTCCATCCTCGGTTATCTGCTGGCTGGCGTGATCCTGGGGCCATTCGGCCTGGGACGCTTCATCCACGCCGCTCCCTGGCTCGACTACGTCACCGTCGACAGCCCCGCCGAAATCGCCCAACTGGCCGAGTTCGGCGTGGTGTTCCTGCTGTTCATGATCGGGTTGGAGCTGTCGTGGGAGCGCCTGCGCCTGATGCGCAAGCTGGTCTTCGGCCTGGGCGCGGCCCAGGTGGTCGGCTGCGCCCTGGTCCTGGGCGCGGGGGCGATGCTGCTGGGTCAGCCCCCGGCCGCGGCCCTGACCATCGGCGCGGCCCTGACCCTGTCCTCCACCGCCATCGCCGTGCCGGTGCTGGCCGAGCGGCGGCGGCTGCATTCGGACGCCGGGCGGGCGACCTTCTCGGTGCTGCTGTTCCAGGACCTGGCCGTCGCGCCGATCCTGATCACCCTGGCGATCCTGGGGCGAGGCGACGGCGCCTTCCGCCTGGCCGACCTGCTGGCCTTGGCGACCGGCCGCCCTCGGCCTCGGGGTGATCGTCCTGGTCGGACGCCTGGCCCTGCGGCCGATGCTGAAGTCGGTGGCCAAGGCCAAGAGCGAAGAAATGTTCATGGCCGCCTGCCTGCTGGTGATCATCGGCGCGGGGCTGGTCAGTCAGATGTCGGGCCTGTCGATGGCGCTGGGCGACCTTCGTGGCGGGCATACTCCTGGCGGAGACAGAGTATCGCCATGAGGTCGAGGTCAAGATCGAGCCGTTCAAGGGCCTGCTGCTCAGCCTGTTCTTCGTCTCGCTGGGCATCCGGCTCGACCTGTCGCTGCTGGTCGTCAAGCCGGTGCTGATCCTCGGCGACCGTGGTCGGCCTGCTGGCGGTCAAGACGGCGGTGGTCTTCGGCATCGGCATGCTGATGGGTCTGGGACGCAAGGCCGCGACCGAGGCGGCCCTGATCCTGGCGGCGGGCGGTGAGTTCGCCTTCGTGCTGCTCGACAACGCCATGGGGGCCAAGGTGGTCTCGCCGGCGATCGGCCAGGCGGTGCTGGTCTCGGCCACCTTGACCATGTTCCTGATCCCGGGCCTGGCGGCCCTGGGCCAACGCCTCGGGCGGAAGGGCGCGCCGGCCCCGATCAGCGAGGCCCCCGCTGGCGAGCCCGACCGCGTCGGTCCCGAGCCCGCCGGCCAGGTCCTGGTGGTCGGCTACGGCCGGGTCGGCAAGCTGGTCGGCGACATGCTGGGGCGTCACGACCTGCCCTGGATCGCGGTCGAGCGCGACGCCCGTCTCGTCGAACAGGGCCGCCGCGAGGGACGTGGGATCTATTACGGCGACGCCTCGCGCGTCGAACTTCTGGAACGCTGCGGCCTGGCGACGGCCCGGGCGGTGGTCGTGACCATGGACGCGCCCGAGGCGGCCGAGGCGGTGGTGGCGGCCGCCCGCAGCGCGCGCCCCGACCTCGCCATCGTCGCGCGCGCCCGCGACGCGCGGCATGCCGCGCGCCTCTACGAACTGGGCGACCACGGACGCCGTGCCCGAGACCATCGAGGCCTCGCTGCAGCTCTCGGAGGCCGCGCTGGTCGAGATCGGCGTGCCGATGGGCCTGGTCATCGCCTCGATCCACGAGCGCCGCGACGAGTATCGCAAGAAGCTCAATCGCCCCGACGCCCTGGGCGGCAAGCGCCGCCGGCTGCGGGACGCCTCGCTGCGATAGGCGGCGGAGCCTCGTCGGGATCCGATTGACGCCGATCATGCCGCCGCCGACCCTGACGCGTTGATAGTGCGCGCATCCGGCAGGGAAGGGACGTCGATGGCCAACCTCGATCCGCACCACGACCACCACGCCCATCACCACGGGTCGCATTGCGATCACCACACGGCGGCCCGCGCCCGCCCCGGCCAAGGCTCAGGCGGGAACCCTCTACACCTGCCCCATGCATCCGGAGGTGCGCGCCTCGAAGCCCGGCGCCTGCCCGATCTGCGGCATGGCGCTGGAGCCGCTGGTCGCTTCGGCCGCCGACGATGGCCCCAACGCCGAGTTGGTCGACATGACGCGCCGGTTTTGGATCGGCCTGGTCCTGACCATCCCCGTCTTCGTCCTGGAGATGGGCGGCCACCTGGGGCTCGTCCCGCACCTTCATGGTCGAACCGGTCGCCTGGATCCAGTTCGCCCTGGCCACCCCCGTGGTCCTGGGTTGCGGCTGGCCATTCCTGGAACGAGGCGCGCGCTCGCTGGTCACCCGGCGACCTCAACATGTTCACCCTGATCGCCTTGGGGACCGGCGTGGCATGGACGTGCAGCGTCGTCGCCGTCCTGGCGCCGGGCTCTTCCCGCCCGCCTTCCGCGACGCCAAGGGCGCCGCGCCGATCTATTTCGAGGCCGCCGCCGTCATCACCGTCCTGGCGCTGCTGGGCCAGGTGCTGGAACTGCGCGCCCGCGCCCGCACCTCCGGGCGCCATCCGGGCCCTGCTGGACCTGGCGCCGCGCACGGCCCGGCGGCTGGTTGACGGCCAGGACGTCGAGATCCCGGTCGAGGCGATCGAGGTCGGCTTCGCGCTCCGCGTCCGTCCGGGCGAGAAGACGCCGGTCGACGGCCGGGTTCTGGAGGGCGCGGCGGCGCTCGACGAGTCGATGGTCACGGGCGAATCCATGCCCGTCGACAAGCAACCGGGCGATCCGGTGATCGGCGGCAGCCTCAACCGCACGGGCTCGTTCGTCATGCGGGCCGAGAAGGTCGGCGCCGACACCCTGCTGGCCCAGATCGTCCAGATGGTCGCCGACGCCCAGCGCAGTCAGGCGCCGATCCAGAGGATGGCCGACCGGGTCTCGGGCTGGTTCGTGCCCGGCGTCATGGCCGTCGCGGCCCTCGCCTTCATCCTGTGGGCCATGCTGGGACCGCCGCCGGGCCTGGCCAACGGCTTGGTCGCCGCCGTCTCGGTGCTGATCATCGCCTGTCCCTGCGCCCTGGGCCTGGCCACGCCGATCTCGATCATGGTCGGGGTCGGGCGCGGGGCCCGCGCGGGCGTGCTGATCAAGAACGCCGAGGCCCTGGAGCGGCTGGAGAAGATCGACACCCTGGTGGTCGACAAGACCGGCACCCTGACCGAGGGGCGGCCGGCCCTGACTGACATCCTCGTCGCCGACGGCTTCGCGCCGGATGAGGTCTTGCGCCTGGCCGCCAGCCTCGAGCGCGGCAGCGAGCATCCCCTGGCCGCCGCTCTGCTTTCCGCCGCCGCCGAGCGGGGCCTGGCGCTGGACGCGCCCGAGCATTTCGACTCGCCCGTGGGCCGCGGCGTGCTGGGCGAGGTGGCGGGGCGAAGCCTGCGGATCGGCTCGGCGCGTTTCCTGGCCGAGGCGGGGATCGACCTGGGCGACCTGGCCGCGCGCGGCGAGGCCGCTCGGAAGGGCGGAGCCACCGTGATCTTCGTCGCCGTCGACGGCCGCCCGGCCGCCGCCCTGGCGATCGCCGACCCCATCAAGGCGACCACCCCCGCCGCCGTCCAGGCCCTGAAGGGCGAGGGCGTGCGCATCGTCATGCTCACCGGCGACAACCGGGCCACCGCCGAGGCGATCGGCGCGCGGCTTGGCCTGGCGGAGATCGAGGCAGAGGTCCTGCCGGGCGACAAGGCCGAGGTCGTCCAGCGCCTGCGCGCCGAGGGGCGGCGGGTGGCCATGGCGGGCGACGGCGTCAACGACGCCCCCGCCCTGGCGGCGGCCGAGGTGGGGATCGCCATGGGCGCGGGCGGCCGACGTGGCCATAGAGAGCGCGGGCGTCACCTTGCTGAAGGGCGACCTGCTGGGCGTGGCGGAGGCCCGTCGGCTGTCGCGCGCGGTGATGCGCAACATCCGCCAGAACCTGTTCTTCGCCTTCGCCTACAATGTCGCCGGCCTGCCTCTGGCGGCGGGAGCGCTCTATCCGTTGCTCGGCTGGACCCTGTCGCCGGCCGTGGCGGCGGGCCGCCATGGCCCTGTCGTCGGTCAGCGTGGTCGGCAACGCCCTGCGGCTGCGCGCCGTCGACCTGAAGGCCCGCTGAAGGGCGCGGAGCGGCGGGATATCAGGGCACCGCCGGGCTCGACGGCGCCGCTTCGTGGCGTCCAGGCCCTTGCGCGCGAACGCCTCACGTGCGAACCCAGCAAAGCTGACGCTTACATTCCGTGGGGTCGGCGGACACGCTCGGAAGTGATTCTCGAGGGGCGGTCTTGTTTAGCTTTCCTGTTTGAAGAACAGGGGGGCGAAACCTGACGAGTGTGTCTTCGCCGACACTTTCCCGTGGCGTTCGCCTTGGTATAACAGCGCTAGGTCGGTCTCCGGCCTGGGCAGGGCAATAGAGGGCTCTTCAACAATGAAACTCAACCTCCTGGCAGGAGCTGCTCTGGCCGCGGTGTTCGCCGCGTCGGGCGTTTCGGCCCAAGAGACCGGCTGGTATGGCGCGGTCGATCTTGGCTACCACTGGCCGCAGAGCATCAAGACCGAGTCGGAACAAAACGCTCCGGACGGCGCCCACTATCACTGGGCCTGGAAGTCGCAGAACGACTGGACCGGCTTCGTCCGCCTCGGCTACCAGTTCAACCCGCACTGGCGCGCTGAAGTCGAAGGCGGCTACCGCCCCGGCGACCTGGACAGCATCCACGGCAACGCCGTGCGCGCCGGCCAACCCGTCGGCCTCTGCACCCCGGGCGTGACCCGCACCGCGTCGGCTCAGACCTGCGGCGCGCCGGACGGCTCGGTCGACTCCTGGACCCTGATGGCGAACGTCATCTATGACTTCGCTCCGGGTCGCCTGGTTCAACCCGTTCATCGGCTGCCGGCGTCGGCATCAACCGCCTCGACGTCAAGGCCCTGGGCCAGTTCAGCAACGTTCCGGGCGCCATCTCGGCGACGAACCCGGCGATCCAGAACCTGTCGGTCGACGACGATGACCTGGCCGTCGCCTGGCAAGCCATCGCCGGCGCGTCGATCAAGGCGACCGACAAGCTGAACATCGACTTCACCTACCGCTACCTGACGGGTTCGGACCACGGCTGGCAAACCCGCGGCACCGGCAGCCTGCAGCCGGGCGCCTTCGAAGGCCAGTATCGCGACCAGTCGCTGACCGTGGGTCTGCGCTACTCGTTCGCGTCGCCGCCTCCGCCGCCGCCCCCGCCGCCCCCGCCGCCTCCGCCGCCTCCGCCTCCGCCGCCTCCCCCGCCGCCGCCGCCTCCGCCGCCGCCGCAGTATGAGGCCCGCGAGTTCATCGTGTACTTCCCGTTCGACCAATCGGTCCTGACGCCGGAAGCGCAATCGGTGGTCACGGAAGCCGCGAAGTATTCGAACGACGGTCACGCGACCAAGATCGTCGTGGTCGGTCACACCGACACCTCGGGTTCGCCGAAGTACAACATCAAGCTGTCGGAACGCCGCGCTCGCGCCGTCGCCGACGCTCTGGTCTCGCAAGGCGTTCCGCAGAACGTCCTGGCCGTGGACTGGAAGGGTGAAAGCGCTCCGGCCGTCGCCACCGGCGATGGCGTGAAGGAACCGCTGAACCGTCGTTCGACGATCTCGATCAACTTCTAAGATCGACGACGACCTGAAGACTAGAGGGCCCGGCGGAAACGCCGGGCCCTTTCTTTCGGCGCCGGGCCGCCGCCTCCCCCTGGGGGCTTGGGCCGCGCGCGGCGAGGCTGTAACACCGCCGCATGCTGACCGACCCGATCTTCTACGCCGTGGCGATCCCCGCCGTGATCCTGCTGGGTCTCGCCAAGGGCGGCTTCGCGGGCATCGGCGTGGTCGCCGTGCCGCTGATGGCCCTGGCGGTGTCACCGGTGACGGCCGCCTCGATCGTCCTGCCAATCCTGCTGGTCCAGGACGTGGTCAGCGTCTGGGCGTTCCGGAAGAGCTGGGACAAGGGTCTGCTGATCCTGATGCTGCCCGCGGCGGCGGTCGGCATCTTCCTGGGCTGGGCCCTGGCGGCGTTCGTCAAGGAGGCGGCGGTCGAGCTGGCGGTCGGGGTCATCTCCGTCGCCTTCGCCCTGCAGCGCCTGTGGGCCGAGCGGGCGATCAAGGCCGCCGAGCAGGTGGAGGCGACGCCGGGTCGACCTTGGCTCGGTCGCCCTGTGCGGGGCGGCGGCCGGCTTCACCAGCCAGATCGCCCACGCCGGCGGGCCGCCGTTCCAGATCTACGTCCTGCCCCGCCGTCTGCCGCGCGACGCGTTCATCGGCACCAGCGCCATCTTCTTCGCGGTGGTGAATTGGATGAAGGTTCCGGCCTATGCGGCGCTGGGCCAGTTCACGCCCAAGGTCCTGGCGACCGCCGGGGTGCTGCTGCCGCTGGCCATCGCCTCGACCTGGGGCGGGGTCTGGGTGGTGCGGCGCGTGCCGGCCGAGGGCTTCTACAAGGTCATATACGTGCTGCTGGTCCTGGTGGGCGGCAAGCTGGTGTTCGACGGCGCCCCGCGGCCTTTTGACCTGATGGCCATTTTCACGTCGATCGTGTCGCCGCCGCCCTTTCGCGGCCATAGTGATCGACGCTTATATGTCACGGAACGAACTTACCGTTCGGGCGTACTGCATCCGTACAGAGCGGGGCCATGACCACGACCACCCAATCGACCGATCTCGTCGCGCGCGAGCCGGCGACCCACTATCCGACGCCAGCCGCCAAGTGCGCCGACCTGGTGGTGCACCTGGCCGGCCTGGCCTGCGCCCTGCTCGGCGGCGGCGTGCTGCTGGGCCTGGCCTTTGGCCTCGGCGACCTGAAGCAGGTGGCCGCGATCAGCGTCTACACGGTGGGCCTGATCCTGATGCTGTCGCTGTCGACCGCCTACAACTTCGCCAAGGCCCGCTGGCGGCCGCTGCTGCGCCGCTTCGACCACGCCGGCATCTTCGTGATGATCGCCGCCTCCTACACGCCCTTCACCACCCAGAACCTCACCGGCTGGTGGTCGATCGGCATGACCACGGCGGTGTGGACCGTGGCGACGATCGGCGTCGCCGCCAAGCTGTTCCTGCCGGGCCTGGACAAGCGCTTCTGGGTGGGCCTCTACCTCGCCCTCGGCTGGCTGGTCCTGGTGGCGATCAAGCCGATGATCGACGGCCTGTCGTGGGTGGCCCTGCTGCTGCTGGCGATCGGCGGCGTGGTCTATTCCACGGGCACCATCTTCTACCTGATGCGCCGGCTGAAGTTCCGTCGCGCCATCTGGCACGGCCACGTCATTGGCGGCGCGGGACTGCACTACGCCGCGGTGCTGGTGGGCGTCGTGCTGGCCAGCGCCCGCTAGATCTGGAGGCGGACGTGGACAGGGATCCTTCCGGCAAGACCAGCCTTCAAAGCTTCTTCCGGAACGATCCGCTGCGCGGCAAGCGCCTGCCCGCTCCGCCGAACGACCGCCACGTCGAGGCCGTGGGCTTTCCCGGCGTGCGGCTCAGCGTCGACCAGGCCGACGACGCCCTGCGTCAGGCGGCCGACCGCCTGGCGCCGCTGCGCTCGCTGCTGGGCCGCGACGAGTTCAACATCCTGGCCCTGTCCGGCGGCGCGTCGGGCGGCGCATATGGGGCCGGCGTGTTGGCGGGCCTGTCCAAGGCCGGCCGGCGTCCTGACTTCGCCATCGTCACCGGGGTCAGCACCGGCGCCCTGATCGCGCCCTTGGCCTTCCTAGGCCCGGCCTGGGACGAGCGCCTGACCGACGCCTATGTCGGCGGTCACGCGGCCGAACTGCTCAGCCTGCGACGGCTGAACTCCGCCCTCGGTCCCAGCATCTTCAAGGGCGAGTCTCTCGACCGCCTGGTGGAAACCTTCGTGGACGCGGCCATGGTCGAGGCCGTCGCCGCCGAGCACCTCAAGGGCCGTCGCCTGCTGATCGCCACGACCAATCTCGACAGCCAGCGGGCCGTGGTCTGGGACATGGGCGAGATCGCCGCCCGCGGCGGCGAGGCGGCGCTGAAGCTGTTTCGCACCCTGCTGGTGGCCTCGTCCTCGGTGCCCGGCATCTTTCCGCCCAAGCTGATCGACGTCGAGGTCGACGGCCAGCCGCACCAGGAGATGCACGTCGACGGCGGCGTCGCCGCGCCCCTTTTCCTGATGCCCGACGCCCTGCTGCACTGGCGCAACCTGGGGCCCCGCTTCCGGCGCGGCCGGGTGCATGTGATCGTCAACACCGTGCTGGACCCGGCCACCCAGTCGACCCCGCCGGGGGTGGCCTCGATCATGGCCCGCAGCTTCGACACCATGCTGCGGTTCTCGTACCGCCAGGCCCTGAGCCTGGCCGCCGGCTTCTGCTCGCGCCACAACCTGCCGCTGTCGGTCGCCTCGATCCCGAGCAGCTTCGAGGGTTTCAACCTGTTGAAGTTCGAGACCGACCTGATGCGCCGGATCTATGATGCGGGCGTCGAGCAGGCGATGAACGGCTCGGTCTGGACCAGCGCGGTCGAGGAGCAGAGCCTGTGGCGCGGCCTGTTCAAGAAGCCCCTGGCCGCCTCGCCGATGGTCGGCACCGGCGTGATGATCCGCGAGGAGCCGGTGGTCGGCGCCGGGGCTCAGTCGGAGCCCTAGGCCTTTTTCAGATAACGCGCGCGCAGCTTGGCCACGTTCGGCGGGTCGGCGCGGAAGTCGGCGGCCAGGCCCAGGCGGGCGTTGCACGAGGGGCAGCGGACATGGTCCTCGTCGGCCAGCTCGGCCGGCGGGTCGAAGCGCGTGCCGCACGGCTTGCACTTCCAGTCGCCAGTCGGCGCGGGGGCCGGGGGAGGCGGCGGCGCGGCCTGGGGCGTGAACACGGTGGCGCGGGCCGACGGCTTGACCATGCGCTCAAGGGGCGGCGGACCGCCGGGGGCGGCGACCGGGCTCTTGAGGCTCAGGGTCTTGCGGCGCGGGGGCTCGCTCTCGCTCATGGTCTCGCTGGCGGCAATGGATGGACCGGCGCTTGCTGCATGAAAGCGGCCGGAAACACAAGCTAAATGGCGGCTACCAGTGGGGTTTCAGGCTGAACGACAGGGCCACCACGTCGTCCTTCTGGGTGGCCAGGCCCATGATGCCTTCCTTGGCCCTGATCTCGCGGTGGATGTAGCCGAGCGAGGCCTGCATTGGGCCGCGCCGCCAGGCGACGCCGGCCTGACTGTCGCCGATCAGCCGGCTGGTCGTGTCCTGGGTGAGGCCGGCGCGGGTCCAGTCGCCGTTCTGGCCGCGCAGCATGTTGAAGCCGACGGCCCGCCCGCTGGCGGCGGCGTAGATGTACCAGCGACCGCGATCGCCGAAGGCCGCGTCGCCCTCGCGCACGCCCAGCGCGTCGGTCACGCGGTCACCCATGTTCTTCTTCTTGCCCAGGCGCACCGTGGCTCCGGCCTCGGCCGAGCCGCCCGCGCCGCCAAAGCCGACCCCGGCGTGCGGGGTGACGTCCAGGGCGTACTTGCGGCCAGCCAGCATCACCGCCGAGGGCCAGCCCCGGGTGACGGTGACGTCCACGTCGCGCAGGGCGTAGGCGTCGCCGTCGGGACGCACCAAAGTCAGGGGCGCGTAGGCGGCGGTCGGGGCGGCGCTGGCCATCGAGACGCGCACCGAGTCGATCGGTCCGCCGGCCTGGGCCTGGCGCGAAAAGGCGTTGGAGCGCCAGCTGACCGGCCCGACGCCGTCATAGTAGCGGTCGGCGTCCAGCAGGCGGGCGTCGCCGGCCGCGACCCCGGCGGGGGACAGGGCGAAGCCGCCCTCCAGGGCCAGCTCGATGGCGTCGGCGTCATAGGAGACGAAGCCCGTCGCGCTGGTGGGATCCAGCGGACGCAGACCGTCGGGCTTGACCTTGAAGGAGGGGGCGACGGGCGATTTCGCGGCGAGCTTGTCGGCGGGCGACCTTGTCGGCCTTCCGGGCCGCGCTGGCGGCGCCGGCGTAAGCCAGCGACACGGCCAGAACGGCCGTGAGACACAGGACGGTTCGCTCCCCAGCGGTCCGCATCCCGGATTCCCAATCCTAACGGAAGCCCAGCCTACGCCCTTCCCACGGTCTGTCCACCGCGACGAAAACGCACGGAGTCAACCGCCAGCGGCCCGGCGAGGTTCCGCCATCCCCAAACGAAAACGGCGACGCGATCCCCATCGCGCCGCCGCTCTCCTATCGGGCCTTTGTGACAGCCGTCACTGGCAGGCCAGGCACTCGTCGTAGTCGGTCTTCTCCGGAGCGTCGAAGCCGCCCGTCGTCTCGCCCTTGCCCTCGGCGCCCGGCGTAGGCCGCGCGCTGCACCGACTTGGAGCGCAGGTAGTACAGCGACTTCACGCCGCGCTCCCAGGCCGTCCAGTGCAGCATGTGCAGGTCCCACTTGTCGACGTCGCCTGGCAGGAAGACGTTGACCGACTGGCTCTGGCAGATTTCCGGCGTGCGGTCGGCGGCCAGTTCGACCACCCAGCGCTGGTCCAGCTCGAAGGCTGTCTTGTAGACGTCCTTCTCGTCCTGGCTCAGGAAGTCCAGGTGCTGGACCGAGCCCTCGTGCTCCAGGATCGAGCCCCACACCGCGTCGGTGTTCTGGCCCTTCTCCTCGAGCAGCTTCTCCAGATAGGGGTTCTTCACCGCGAACGAGCCCGACAGGGTCTTGTGGGTGTAGATGTTGGCCGGGATCGGCTCGATGCCCGCCGACGTGCCGCCGCAGATGATCGAGATCGAGGCGGTCGGGGCGATGGCCAGCTTGTGCGAGAAGCGCTCCACCGAGCCGCGCTCGGCGGCGTCGGGGCAGGGGCCCTTCTCCTCGCCCAGCTTGATCGAGGCCTTGTCGGCCTCGCGGCGCAGGTGCTTGAACATCCGCATGTTCCAGCTCTTGGCCAGGGCGCTCTCGAACGGAACGTTCTGGCTCTGCAGGAAGCTGTGGAAGCCCATCAGGCCCAGGCCCACCGAGCGCTCGCGCATGGCGGCGTAGGCGGCCGAGGCGGCGGCGTCGGGAGCGCGGTCGATGAAGTCCTGCAGGACGTTGTCGAGGAAGCGCATGACGTCCTCGATGAACGTCGGGTGGTCGCGCCACTCCAGGAACGTCTCGGCGTTGACCGACGACAGGCAGCAGACGGCGGTGCGCTCGTTGCCCAGGTGGTCGGTGCCGGTGTGCAGCATGATCTCGCTGCACAGGTTCGACTGGCGCACCTTCAGGCCCAGCTCGCGCTGGAACGCCGGCATGGCGCGGTTCACGCTGTCGGAGAAGATCAGGTAGGGCTCGCCGGTCTGCAGGCGCAGTTCCAGGACCTTCTGCCACAGGGCGCGGGCGTCGACCTCGCGTAGGACCTCGTTGGTCTTGGGCGAGCGCAGGCCGAACTTCTTGCCGTCACGCACCGCGAACATGAATTCGTCGGTGATGTTGATGCCGTGGTGCAGGTTCAGGGACTTGCGGTTGAAGTCGCCCGACGGCTTGCGGATCTCGAGGAACTCCTCGATTTCCGGGTGGTGGATGTCGAGATAGACGGCGGCCGAGCCTCGGCGCAGCGAACCCTGCGAAATGGCAAGGGTCAGCGAGTCCATCACGCGGATGAAGGGGATGATGCCCGAGGTCTGGCCCTGGCCCTTCACCTTCTCGCCGATGGAACGGACGCCGCCCCAGTAGGTGCCGATGCCGCCGCCGTTGGCCGCCAGCCAGACGTTCTCGTTCCAGACGCCCAGGATGCCGTCGAGGCTGTCGTTCACCGCGTTCAGGAAGCAGCTGATCGGCAGGCCGCGGTCGGCGCCGCCATTCGACAGGACCGGGGTGGCCGGCATGAACCACAGGCGGCTCATATAGTCATAGACGCGCTGGGCGTGGTCGGCGTCGTCGGCGAAGGCGGTCGCGACGCGCGCGAACATGTCCTGGTACGACTCGCCCGGCAGCAGGTAGCGGTCCTCCAGCGTGGTCTTGCCGAAGTCGGTCAGGAGGGCGTCGCGCGAGCGGTCGACCTCGACCTTGCGCACCAGCGCCAGCTGCGGGCGCTTGGCGGGCTTGATCGCCGCCAGGCGGGCTTCTTTCCGAACGCTCGTCTTCGCCGCTTCACTGCCGTTCATGACCAAATCCATTGCTCAATCAGCGTGTTCCGGAGAAGGGACTTGCCCCGACCAGCCGCTATATGTTGTGGCTGAGGAGCCCCCTCAACCCAGATATGGGGCCATAAGGGTGAATGACTCGTCAACGGTGTTCGGGCCAGTTTTTCGTTAACAAGCTGTGAACGGCCCGAACTTGTGAGGCAGGATCAAGGAGTTGCCTCACCGAACTTTTTTCACCCGCGACGGAGGGTCGCAAGGCGCCCTCGGACATCCGCCCCCGGATGAGCGGCGTTCGCTCACAGGGCGACCACAAGATGTTGGGGTGGGAGGGGGCGCATAGCCAGCTAAGCCAAAAACTTCCTCGCCATCCCGGCCGAGGCGTGCAGCGCGTAGAGCCGGGACCCAGGGGCGACCGCACCGTGCTTGGCCCCTGGGCCCCGGATAGCCTCTGCAGGCTTCCGGGATGACGAGATTTTCGAAGCAAGCGATGCTTAGCCCAGCATGACCTCGGCGATCTGCACCGCGTTAAGGGCCGCGCCCTTGCGCAGATTGTCGCCGACCACGAACAGCGCCAGGCCATGCGCGACGGTCGGGTCGGGGCGGACGCGGCCGACGAAGACCGGGTCCTGGCCGGTGGCCGCTAGAGGATCAGGCACGGCGTCCACAACCACGCCCGGTCGCCTGGTCCAGCAGCTCCAGCGCCTCGGCGACCGAGACCGGGCGGTCGAACTCGGCGTTGATCGACAGCGAGTGGCCGGTGAACACCGGCACGCGCACGCAGGTGCCCGAGACCGGCAGGCCCGGGATCTCGAGAATCTTGCGGCTCTCGTCGCGCAGCTTCAGCTCTTCCTCGGTGTAGCCGTCCTCGCCCAGCACATAGTTCAGGGGGACGACGTTGTGCGCCAGCGGCGCGGCCCACTTGCGCGGGCCGGGCAGGGGGGCGGCGTCGGGCGAACAGGCCAGGCCGTCCAGGTCGCCCGCCGCGCCGGCGCGCAGCTGCTCGGCCAGCACCTCGATGCCTTCCATGCCGCCGCCCGAGGCGGCCTGGTAGGTGCTGACCGTCAGGCGCTTCAGTCCCGCCCTGTCATGCAGGGGCTTCAGCACCGGCATGGCGGCCATGGTGGTGCAGTTGGGGTTGGCGACGATGCCCTTGGGAATGTTGGCGAGGGCGTGCGGATTGACCTCGGCCACCACCAGCGGGACATCGGGGTCCGAGCGCCAGGCCGAGCTGTTGTCGATCACCACCGCGCCTGCGGCGGCGGCCTTGGGGGCCAGCTCGCGCGAGGTCGAGCCGCCGGCCGAGAAGAACACGATGTCCAGGCCCGCGAAGTCGGCGGTGGAGGCGTCCTCGACCACGATCTCCTGGCCCTTGAAGTCGACCTTGGTCCCGGCCGAGCGCGCCGAGGCGAACAGGCGCAGGGAGGCCAGCGGGAAGTCCCGCTCGGCCAGCAGCTCGCGCATCATGCCACCGACGAGGCCCGTGGCGCCGACGACGCCGACGTGGGGCGGATTGGAACGGGAAAACTTGAAGCTCACGGGTATGCGTCTCCTGATGGTGCGGAGCGCGGGGAGCTAGAGGTCTCTGGATGTGAGAGCCGCCCCGCGCATCGGCGGGGCTGGTTGCGGGATGCTCGCTAGTGCGCGCGCACGCCCGACCACGCCCCGCCGCGGCGGGTCGTTTTCGGGGTAATAATTTTGGTCGCGCGGACTTGCATCGGCGGCGTCAATAGCGAGGAAGCTGGGCCGCGTAAAGAGGCGTTTGGGGAACAGGGTTGCGGCGGTGGCGCGTTGTGGCGCGCGGCGGGGGCATGAACGTGCGCTGGGGCTTCCCGCGCACGCTCCGAAACCCCCGACGACGCTCACCCCGTCGCGCCCAACCGCTCCCACCCGTCGAAGAATGGGAACCGCTTCTCCCAGAACGCCGTCAGCCTCGGATCGGCGTCCACTCGCCTCACCACCTCGCTCATCCGCGGCGCCGCCTCATAGAACCGCACGCGCCTCGGCCCCCAGCGGCTGAGGACGGTGACGTAGAGGTCCAGCACCGTCATCTCGTCGCCCAGCAGGTACCGGCCGGGCGTGATCTGGCTCTCCATCATCCGCCAGCAGTCGACGATCCGCTCCTTGATGGCGGCCTTGATCCTCGCCTGAAGATCCTCGTCCGGGCCGGCCAGGCGCGAGGGCTCGTCGCTGATCCAGAACAGCGAATAGATCGAGGCGGGGATGAAGGTCATCCAGCGCAGGAACTGGGCGCGGGCCGGCGCGTCGATCGCGGGGGCCAGGCGCGCCTGTGGATAACGGTCGGCCAGCCAGATCAGGATGGCGGCGCTCTCGGTGATCGTCTCGCCTTGCGGGGTGATGAGGGCCGGGATCTGCCTCAGCGGATTGACCCCCGCGACCTTGGCCTGCTGCGCCTCGCCCTCCCAGGTCGGGGCTTCGATCACCTCATAGGGCAGGCCGATCAGGGACATGGCCGCCTCGACGGGCACGCCGCCCGATCCGAGTGCGCTGAAAATCGTGAACGGCTTTTCCACAGATCCTCCCCTATGTTGTGGGCGTGACCCATTGTCACACTAGATGTAGTGGCTCACTATGAGGGTGCGTCGGGCTCGCGCCTGCCGTAGCCTTAGCCTAACCCGTCCGCTCGATTCTCGCTCCCGAGGCCCTCCCATGTCCGTCATCTCGACCGCCCTGCCTGGCCTTATGACCCCTTCGGGCGGCTACAAGCCGTTCCGCTATCCCTGGGCCTACGACTTCTGGAAGAAGCAGCAGCAGGTCCACTGGATGCCGGAAGAGGTGCCGCTGGGCGAGGACCTCAAGGACTGGGCCGTCAAGCTGAACGACAAGGAACGGAACCTGCTGACGCAGATCTTCCGCTTCTTCACCCAGTCCGACGTCGAGGTGCAGGACAACTACATGGAGCGCTACGGTCGGGTGTTCAAACCGACCGAGGTGAAGATGATGCTGGCCTCGTTCGCGAACATGGAGACGATCCATATCGCGGCCTACGCCCTGCTCCTCGAGACCATCGGCATGCCCGAGACCGAGTTCTCGGCGTTCATGGAATACGAGGCCATGAAGGCCAAGCACGACTACATGCAGACCTTCGGCGTCGAGACCAACGCTGATATCTGCCGCACGCTGGCCATGTTCGGCGGCTTCACGGAAGGTCTGCAGCTGTTCGCCTCGTTCGCGATGCTGATGAACTTCCCGCGCTTCAACAAGATGAAGGGCATGGGCCAGATCGTCTCGTGGTCGATCCGCGACGAGAGCCTGCACTGCGACGGCATCATCAAGCTGTACCATGCGTTCAACAAGGAAACGAACGCGGTGACCAAGGCGGTAGCCGACGACATCGTCGACTGTTGCAAGCACGTGGTCGGGCTGGAGGACAAGTTCATCGACCTGGCCTTCGAAGCCGGCGAGGTGCAGGGCATGACCCCGGACGACATCAAGTCGTACATCCGCTTCATCGCCGACTGGCTGACCTGCGCCAGCTGCAGCTGCCGGAAGTGTACGGCGTGAAGGAAAATCCGCTGCCCTGGCTGCAGTCGCTGCTGTCGGGCGTCGAGCACGCCAACTTCTTCGAGGCCCGCGCGACCGAATACTCCAAAGCCGCGACCAAGGGCTCCTGGCACGGCGACCGAGGGCGTGTGGACCAGCTTCGACGAGATGATGAAGAAGCGCTCGGACCTGACGCCGGCGGAATAGGTTTGGAAAACCCTCTCTCACCGGGAGAGGGCGGGCCCATCGCTTGCGATGGGAGGGTGAGGGTTTCCGGCGCCGGGTGAAGTCCCGCGCCGGCGTCCGACCTCGACGCCCCACCGTCGTATCACCTCACCCTCCCATGCTTCGCATGGGCCCCGCCCTCTCCTGAAGGAGAGGGTGTTTTTTCGTGGAGCCTCCCATGACCAGCATCGCCGTGATCGGGCCAGGCTCCGTGGGTGGAACCGTCGCCGCTTGGGTGGCCCAGGAGCCGAACCACGATGTCACCGTCTGCGTCCGCACGCCGTTCGAGGCGCTCGCGGTCGAGACGCCGGAGGGGCCGATCACGGCGACGCCGCGGGTGGCGACCTCGCCGGCGGGGCTGGCCCCCGTCGACTGGGTGCTGGTGACGACCAAGACCTATGACACCGAGGGGACCCTGGCCTGGCTGGAGGCCCTGGTCGGTCCGCGGACCCGCGTGGCGATCCTGCGAAACGGCGTCGAGCACATCGAGCCCTTCAAGGGGCGGATCGCGGCCGAGAATCTGGTCCCGGCGGTGGTCGACATTCCGGCCGAGCGATCGGCGCCGGGCCGTGTGCTGCAGCGGCGCAATGGCTGGATCGAGATTCCGGCGGGGCCGGCCGGCGAGGCCTTCGCGGCCCTGTTCGCCCACACGCCGATCGCCGTCGAGCCGGTCGCCGATTTCACGACCGAGGCCTGGAAGAAGCTGGCTCTGAACTGCGCTGGGGCGTTCAACGCCCTGGTCCTTAAGCCCGCCGGGATCGCTCACGACGAGGGCGCGGCCGAGGTCATGCGGAGCCTGGTGCGCGAGTGCGTGGCGGTGGGACGGGCCGAGGGGGCGGACCTCGCCGAAGACCTGCCCGACCAGGTGATCGCCGGCTATCGCGCCGCCGATCCCGCTTCCGTCAACTCGTTGCACGCCGACCGGGCCGCCGGCCGGCCGATGGAGCTGGACGCCCGCAACGGGGTCATCGTCCGCAAGGGCGCGGCCCACGGGATCGCCACGCCGGCCAACGCCATGATCGTGGCCCTGCTGAGCGCGGCGGCGGGCTAGACTAGGGGCGATCCTTCTTGGGGATCGCCGCGATCTCTTCCGGCGTCAGCTTGGTGATGGTCTTGGCCCGGATCGGGATGGCCATGCCGAAGCCGTCGGAAACCCGCAGGTCCAGGTCCAGCGGATTGCAGATGCTGTCCGAGCCCCGCACGATCGACACGAGGTGCGTGCCCGGCCAGGTCAGCTGGTTGGAGCCGTAGGCCAGGTCCACGCGATAGACGTCGCGGTTGCGCACCTTCAGGTACAGGGTGTCCTTGTTGGGCGCGGACCAGCCGTGCCAGTCGGACAGATAGAAGCACTGGCGAGGCGGCTTGGCCGGCTTGTCGGTGGGGGCCGTGCCTTGCGCGGCCGAGGCGCCGACAAGGGTCATGGAGCCCGCGATGGCGAGCCCGACCAGCGCGGCGCGCGCGATGTGAGCGTTCTTGCTCATGGTGTCGTCCTCAATGTCCCTCTCGATTGAGATTGGGCTTCGCTGGAGCGGTGTCAAGTTTTTACTGTACAGTAGGAACTGGACATGAAACGGCCCGCCCCCCGGGGTCGGGAAGCGGGCCGCTCGAAGACCTCAAGGGAAGGTCAGGCCTTGGCCGGTTCGCCCTCGGGCTCGATCTCGTCCAGCTCGCCTTCCCACTTGGCGACCACGGCGGCGGCGACGCTGTTGCCGACGACGTTGGTGGCGCTGCGGCCCATGTCGAGCAGGTGGTCGACGCCGAGCACCAGGGCGATCCAGGCCTCCGGCAGCCCGAAATAGGTGAGGGTGGCCATGATCACGACCAGCGAGGCGCGCGGCACGCCGGCGATGCCCTTGGAGGTGACCATCAGCAACAGCAGCATGAAGATCTGCTGCTGGATCGACAGGTGCACCCCGTGCGCCTGCATGATGAACATGGTGGCGAAGGTGCAATACAGCATCGAGCCGTCGAGATTGAACGAATAGCCCAGCGGCAGGACGAACGAGACGATGCGGCGGCGCACGCCCACCTTCGGCAGGCCGTCCAGGATGCGCGGATAGGCGGCTTCCGAGCTGGCCGTCGAGAAGGCCAGCAGGGCCGGATCACGGATCACGCCGAACAGCGGCAGCACCCGCTTGCCCAGCACCAGCAGGCCGGCCAGGAACAGCAGGCCCCACAGCACGCCCATGGTGGCGTAGAAGCCCAGGACGAACTTGCCGTAGACGGCCAGCATCGACACGCCCTGGGTGGCGATGGTCGAGGCCAGGGCCGCGAAGATGGCCAGCGGGGCCAGCTTCATGACGAAGCCGGTGACCTTCAGCATCACCTGGGCGGCCTGCTCGGCCAGCTCAAGGATCTGCGGGGCCTTGTTGTCCAGCGAGGCCACGGCCGTGCCGACGAACAGGGCGAAGACGACGATCTGCAGGATCTCGTTCTTGGCCATGGCGTCGAAGATCGAGGTCGGCACCAGGTGGGTGATGAAGCCCTTCAGGGTGAAGGCGTCGGTGGTCGCCGCAGCGGGGGGCGCCGGCGACGTCCATGTGGGCCATGTTCAGGTTGGCGCCGGGATCCAGCAGGTGGACCATCAGCAGGCCCAGCAGCAGCGAGACCGCCGAGGCGCTGATGAACCAGGCCATGGTCTTGGCCCCGATACGGCCGACGGCGGCGGCGTCTTCCATGTGGGCGATGCCGGCCACCAGGGTGGTCAGCACCAGCGGGGCGATGATCATCTTGATCAGGCGCAGGAAGATGTCGGTGATCAGCGACAGGTTGCTGGCGGCGGCCTTGGCCTGGGTCGGGTCCATCGTCTGGTTGATGGCCCAGCCGACCGCGACGCCCAGCACCATGGCCGCGACGATCAGTAAGGCGAAGCGTTTGTTCATTCAGTCCCCCTGGCGACCTCGCCCCTGTCGTCCTAGGGGAGCGTCGACGGCGTGTTCTGGTTTGCGAAGGAACGACGCGCGAGAACGCCCGCGCCGCCATTCGCTTCTTCCTTGAGCATTTCCGCCCTTGTGGCCGACCTGAGCGGGTTCGTCCATGCCCTAGCGACGCCGGAGCCTGGAGAGTTTCGCGCCGCGCCGATTAAACAGGCTCAGCCTGTAGACGGAAGGCCGCGACGCTTCCTCACCTGGGTTAAGTAATAAATCATTCCCATTTGGCGGGCCGGGTGTCTCGCCAATGTCGCGGAACGCCGCTATAAGGCGTCATGTCGAACCAAGAAAAAGCAATCGCCGTCGTCGAACGGCTCAATGACGAATACGAACGCGCCGTCGGCGCTCTCCGCGACGCCCTCCGCGCCTATCTCGAGAACGGAACCCGGCCCGATCCGCAGGCCCGGTTCGACGGCAGTTTCGCCTATCCCGAGCTGCGGCTGACCTACGATCCCGAAGCGTTGCCGCCGAAGCTGGCCCGCTCCTACGCCCGCGTCAGCCGCCCCGGCGTCTATTCGACCACGGTCACCAAGCCGGCCCAGTTCAAGGACTATCTGGTCGAGCAGCTGACCCTGCTGATGGACGACTTCGAGGTCGAGATCGAGGTCGACCGCTCGCGCCAGGAGATCCCCTATCCCTACGTGCTGGACGCCACGATCGACCTGAACCAGGCCGATGTCCGCAGCGAGGACATCGCCCGTTTCTTCCCGACCACGGACCTGGCCTTCATCGGCGACGAGATCGCCGACGGCGTCTGGAGCCCGGCGCTGGAGGAGACCCGGCCGCTGTCGCTGTTCGACGGCCTGCGCACCGACTTCTCGCTGGCGCGGCTCAAGCACTACACCGGCGCCCCGGCCGAGGACGTGCAGCAGTTCATCCTGTTCACGAACTATCACCGCTATGTCGACGAGTTCGTCCGCTGGGGCATCGAGCAGCTGAAGAAGCCCGACAGCCCCTATACGGCCCTGTCCTGCTCGGGCGGGGTGACCATCACCGCCAACACGGTCAATCCGGAGCTGGCGGTGGCGGAGTCGGCCTGGCGCAAGCACCAGATGCCGGCCTACCACCTGATGGCCCCGGGCGGCTCGGGCGTGACCCTGGTCAACATTGGCGTCGGCCCCTCCAACGCCAAGACCATCTGCGACCACCTGGCGGTGCTGCGTCCGCAGGCCTGGCTGATGATCGGCCACTGCGGCGGCCTGCGCGACACCCAGACCATCGGCGACTACGTCCTGGCCCATGCGTATCTGCGCGACGACCACGTGCTGGACGCCGTGCTGCCGCCGGAGATCCCCGTGCCCTCGATCGCCGAGGTGCAGCGCGCCCTCTACGACGCGGCCAAGGCGATCAGCGGCGATTCCGGCGACCAGCTGAAGAAGCGCCTGCGCACCGGCACCGTGGTCACCACCGACGACCGCAACTGGGAACTGCGCCACAGCCTGTCGGCCCTGCGCTTCAACCAGAGCCGCGCGGTGGCGATCGACATGGAGTCGGCGACGATCTCGGCCCAGGGCTATCGCTTCCGGGTGCCGTACGGGACGCTGCTGTGCGTGTCGGACAAGCCGCTGCACGGCGAGATCAAGCTGCCCGGCCAGGCCAACGCCTTCTACGAGCGGGCGATCAGCCAGCACCTGCAGATCGGCATCATGGCCTGCAAGCTGCTGCACGCCGAAGGCCCGAACCTGCACTCGCGCAAGCTGCGGGCGTTCGACGAGCCGCCGTTCCGGTAAGGTGAGCTCTCACTAGATCCTCCCCCGCGATGCGGGGAAGGTGGCCCAGAGGGCCGGAGGGGGCTAATGCGGCCTCCGCGCAGCTTGCCTCCTCAGTCGCTCCGCGACAGCTCCCCCGCATCGCGGGGGAGCATCTTGATTGCCACCTACCCCTCCGCCCAAGCCTTGATCAGCTGATGGGCGATCGCCAGGGCCGGCGGGGCGAAGAGGCCCTCGAACTCGCCGCGGATCAGGCGCAGGGCCTCGTCCTTGGTGAACCAGCGGACCGCTTCCAGCTCGGTCTGGTCCGGCGCGGCCTCGTCGCTGTCGACATCGGCGATCATGCCGATCATCAGCGAGCTGGGCCAAGGCCAGGGTTGGCTGGAGTGGTAGCGCACGGCCGTCGCCTTCAGGCCGGCCTCTTCCTCCAGTTCGCGGGCGCAGGCCTCTTCCATCGTCTCGCCCGGCTCGATGAAGCCGGCCAGGGCCGAGAACATTCCCGGGGGCCAGGCGGCCTGGCGGCCCAGCAGGCACTTGCCGTCATGCACGGCCAGCATGATCGCCACCGGATCGGTGCGCGGGAAGTGCTCGGCGTCGCAGGCCGGACAGACGCGCTTCCAGCCGCCGTCGGCGACCTCAGTCTTCTGGCCGCAGGCGCTGCACCAGCGGTGGCGGCGACGCCACTCGAACATCGACTTGGCCGTGGCCAGGATGCCGGCGTCGGCCGGCGGCATGGTGGCGGCCGCCCCGCGCAGCTCCTCGAAGCGCCCCAGGCCCTGCAGCGGACCCTCGGCCGGATCGGCCGGGCCCTCGATGTCGACCGCGAAGACCGCGATGTCCTTCCAGAGGCCGAGATAGAGCAGCTTCTCGTTCCCGCCGGCCAGGTCCTGGGCCATGTCGGCGCGGAGATAGGCGATCTGGACGCCCTTGGGCTTGCCGTCGGCGTCCAGGATGTCCTCGACCAGCGGCTTGCCGTTCCACAGCGCCACGGCCAGGGATTCCGGATCAGCCAGCTTTTCGGCGATGAACGCCTCGTCCCCGCGCCGCTCGCTGTCGCGGTTCAGGGGGTTGCCGGCGAAGGTGTTGGTGATGATCGAGAGGGCCATGTGCGACTGTCTAGCGCGACCTTTGGGAATCGTCAGCCTTGCATCCTTCGCGCTGAGTCGCGATATAGGCCTCGGAGACCGGCGCGGACGAAGTCCTCGCCAACCTGGTCAGGGCCGGAAGGCAGCAGCCACAACGAGATCCCCTTCGGGTCGCTGTCCGGTCTCCACCTTCCCTTACAATCGAAGACAAATCTGTCAGCAGATGCGCGTCCGTGCGGGCGCGAGGCTTTTGCTGCGCCCTTCGCGCCACTACACTGAAGGCCATGGCCGACCACGACGACCTTTCGCCTGATTCCGCGCCGCCGTGGGACGAAGCGCCCGCTGAACGCGACGAGAACACCGCCGACATCTTCGGCGGACCTCCGGCCGCGCCCGCGGCCGAGGAGGCGCGTCCGGTCGTTCAGGACCCGCCCCCCGAGAGCGGCGACGCCTACACCGTGCTGGCGCGCAAGTACCGCCCGCGCACCTTTGAGGACCTGATCGGCCAGGAGGCCATGGTCCGCACCCTGGCCAACGCCTTCTCGACCGGCCGCATCGCCCACGCCTTCATGCTCACCGGCGTGCGGGGCGTCGGCAAGACCACGACCGCGCGCCTGCTGGCCCGCGCGCTGAACTACGAGACCGACACGGTGAAGGGCCCGTCGGTCGACCTGACCACCGAGGGCTACCACTGCCGCGCCATCATCGAGGGCCGGCACATGGACGTGCTGGAGCTCGACGCCGCGTCGCGCACCAAGGTCGACGAGATGCGCGAGTTGCTGGACGGGGTGCGCTACGCCCCGGTCGAGGCGCGCTACAAGGTCTACATCATCGACGAAGTGCACATGCTGTCGACGGCGGCGTTCAACGCGCTGCTGAAGACGCTGGAAGAGCCGCCGCCGCACGCCAAGTTCATCTTCGCCACCACCGAGATCCGCAAGGTCCCGGTCACCATCCTGTCGCGCTGCCAGCGCTTCGACCTGCGCCGGGTCGAGCCGGACGTGCTGGTCAAGCACTTCGATCGGATCTCGGCTAAGGAAGGCGCGCGGATCGAGACCGACGCCCTGGCCCTGATCGCTCGCGCCGCCGAGGGCTCGGTGCGCGACGGCCTTTCGCTGCTGGACCAGGCCATCGTCCAGACCGAGCGCGGCCAGACCGTCACCGCCACGGTGGTCCGCGACATGCTGGGCCTGGCCGATCGCGGCCAGACCATCGCCCTGTTCGAAAACGTCATGGCCGGCAAGACCAAGGACGCTCTGGAAGGTTTCCGCGCCCTGTGGGGCTTCGGGGCCGATCCGGCGGTGGTGATGCTGGACGTGCTGGATCACTGCCACGCCTCGGCGGTGTCCAAGGCGCTGGGGCCGGACGCCCTGTCGATGCCCAAGGAGCAGGCCGCGCGCCTGGCGGCCATCGGGGCCCACACCTCGGCCGGCACGCTCGCTCGGCTTTGGCAGATGCTGCTGAAGGCCCATGACGAGGTGCGCCGCGCCCCCGACGCCATGGCCGCGGCCGAGATGGCCCTGATCCGCCTGTGCTACGCGGCCGACCTGCCCGGTCCGGAAGAAGCGCTGAAGGCCCTGCGCGACGGCGCCCCGATCGGCGGCGGCGGTCCGGGCGGCGGCGTCGCGGTGGGCGGCGGCGCTGGCGGCGGGGCTACCGCCTCGGCGCACGCGCCCATGACCATGGCAGCGCCCGGCGCCCAGGCCATGCCGGTCCTGGCCTCGTTCGACGACGTGCTGAAGCTGATCGCCGAGAAGCGCGACATCGGCCTGCGGCTGGACGTCGAGCAATATGTCCGACCGATCAGCTTCCGACCCGGCGCCATTACCTTCGAGGCCGCCCCGGGCGCGCCTGGCAACCTCGCCGGCCGACTGGTCCGCGCCCTGAAGGAATGGACCGGCCAGCCGTGGCTGGTCGCCGCCGAGGGCGGCGGCGGGGCCGAGAGCCTGATGGAGCGCCAGAAGCGCGAGGAGCGCGAGGCGCTGGAAGCCATCAAGAAGGATCCCTTCGTCGCCTCGGTGCTGTCGGCCTTCCCCGGCGCGGAGATCGTCGAGATCCGCAAGGTCCTCACCCCCGAGGGCGCCGCCGCTGGAGCCGGACGAGGAAGAGGGCTGAGCTATTCTCCCTTCCCCCTTGATGGGGGAAGGGCGGGGATGGGGGTGATTGCTGCTTTTCCGGCCGTGCGCCGCATCGACCGCAGCATCACCCCACCCTACCCCTCCCCCATCAAGGGGAGGGGAACGCGATGTGAGAGTTGGAGACAAGACCATGAAAGACATCGGCGGCCTGATGAAGCAGGCCCAGGCCATGCAGCAGAAGCTCCAGGACGCCCAGGCGCGCCTGGCCGAGAGCACGGTCGAGGGGACTTCGGGCGGCGGCATGGTGACCGTGGTGCTGAAGGGCACGGGCGAGCTGGCCAAGGTGACGCTGGACGAAAGCCTGATCGAGCCGGGCGAGGGCGAGGTGATCGCCGACCTGATCGTCGCCGCCCACGCCGACGCCAAGAAGAAGCTGGACGCCAAGCAGGCTCAGCTGATGCAGGAAGCCGCCGGCCCGATGGCGGGCCTGATGGGCGGCCTGCCCGGGATGAAGTTCTAGGACCCTCCGCTTCCATCGGAAGCGGTTCTCAAGGATAGAATGGCCGCTTCCGCCGGACCCGAGATCGAGCGCCTGATCGCCCTGCTGTCCAAGCTGCCAGGGCTGGGACCGCGCTCGGGCCGGCGGGCGGCCCTGGCCCTGCTGAAGAAGCGCGACACCCTGCTGGCGCCGCTGGCAGCCGCCATGGCCGAGGCCCAGGCCAAGGTCCGCACCTGCTCGGTCTGCGGCTCGCTGGACGTCACCGACCCCTGCTCGATCTGCGCCGACGGATCCCGCGATGGCCGCCTGCTGTGCGTGGTCGAGGAGGTCGGCTCGGTCTGGGCCATGGAGCGCGGCGGGTCTTTCAAGGGCCGCTACCATGTGCTGGGCGGCCTGCTCTCGGCCCTGGACGGCGTCGGACCCGAAGCCCTGCGGATCGGCGAACTGGTCGCGCGGGTTGGCGGCGGCGAGGTGGCCGAGGTGATCCTGGCCCTGCCGGCCACGGTCGATGGCCAGACGACCGCCCATTACATCGCCGACCGCCTGGCCCAGACCCGGGTGCCCGTGACCATGCTGGCGCGCGGCGTGCCGGTCGGCGGCGACCTCGATTGGCTCGATGACGGCACCATCGCCCAGGCCTTGCGCGCCCGGCAGCCCGGCCTGACGAAATTCCCGGCCGGTCCAGCGAAATCCGGCTGACAGCCCCGCTTTCCCGAGCCAAGCTCCGCCCATTCACGCCGGGACCGCCCGCGTGACAGTGGAGGGACTGATTTCATGAGCACGCCCGAAGACAAGGCTCCGGAAGCCGAGACCGAAGCCCCGCACCCCGCCAAGGTCGGCGTGGTCGACCGCGGCCACAACGTCACCGGCTTCGCTGGCGAGCCGATCAGCGGCATGATCGCCGACCTCGCCGACGGCGACGACTGAGCCCGAACGGCGGCGGCCTTTATGCCGCCCCCGACTCCCGGTAGGAACGGAGCATGAACTTCTCCGACCCGTTCCTGATCCTCGCCCTCGTCTTCGCCCTGGCGGCCGTGGCGTGCGCCCTGTGGGCCGTCGCCTCGCAAAGCCGCGCCGCCAAGGCCGAGAGCCAGGCCTGGCAGCTGAACGAGCGCCTGGCCCAGGCCGAGGAGCGCCATCGGCTGCTCGAGGACCAGAGCGCCACCCAGATCGAGCTGATCCGGGCCCAGGCCGCCCAGAGCGCCAACGCCATCGCCGAGCAACTGATCAAGCGCGCCGACGAGAACGCCAAGAGCCGCGAGAAGCTGGCCGAGGCGCGGTTGGAGGCCCAGTTGAAGCCGGTCGCCGAGACCCTCGCCAAGTTCGAGGCCCAGGTCACCGCCGTCGAGAAGGCGCGGGCCGAGGAGACCGGCGGCCTCAAGGCCCAGATCGCCGCCCTGCTGGAAGCTTCCACCGCCACCCAGGCCGAGGCCCGCAAGCTGTCGGCCGCCCTGCGCCGCGGCGCTGGCGTTCAGGGACGCTGGGGCGAGCAGACCCTGCGCAACGTGCTGGAGGCGGCCGGCCTCAACAGTCGCTTCGACTTCCAGGAGCAGTTCAGCGTCGACAGCGAGGAGGGCCGTCGCCGGCCCGACGTGAAGGTCACCCTGCCGGGCGGCGGGGTGTTCGTGATCGACGCCAAGTGCTCGCTGAACGCCTTCCTCGAGGCGCAGGAAGCGACCGACGAGGTCCTGCGCGAGGCCGCCATGGCCCGCCATGCCCAGAGCGTCCGCGCCCACATGCAGGGCTTGTCGTCCAAGGCCTATTGGGACCAGTTCGCGGGCGAGGGCTCGCCCGACTTCGTGGCCATGTTCGTGCCCGGCGACGGCTTCCTCGCCGCAGCGCTGGACCGCCTGCCCGAGCTGATGGCCGAGGCCATGGACCGCAGGGTGGTGCTGGTCACGCCGACCACCCTGTTCGCGCTCTGCAAGGCCGTGGCCTATGGCTGGCGGGCCGAGGATCAGGCCAAGAACGCCGCCCGCATCGTCGAGGTCGGCCGCGAGCTCTACAAGCGCGTGTCGGTCATGGGCGCTCACGCCGGCGCCATGGGCAAGGCGCTGGAGAGCGCGGTGGGCAAGTACAACCAGTTCGTCGGTTCGCTGGAGAGCCAGGTCTTGACCCAGGCCCGCCGCTTCGAGGACCTGTCGGTCGACCACGAAGGCAAGGAAATCCCCGAGCCGGCGCCCCGTCGAGCAGGCCGTTCGCCCGCTGACCAAGCTGGCCGCCCAGACGGGGACGGGACAATCTCCCACCTTGACCCTCGGAAATGACGCGCCTACCTGACGAGCATCATGGCCATCCGTCGCATCCTCACTGTCGATAACGCCGCCGACCTGGCGGTCCTCAAGAAGGTTTCCACCCCGGTGGAGGCCGTCACCGACGAACTGCGCGCCCTGATGGATGACATGCTGGAGACGATGTACGACGCGCCGGGCATCGGCCTGGCCGCCGTGCAGGTCGGCGAGCCCGTGCGGGTGATCACCATGGACCTGGCCCGCGAGGGTGAGGACAAGGCCGCCGCGCTACTTCGTCAATCCCGAGATCCTGGCCAGCTCCGAGGAGATGTTCGTCTACGAGGAAGGCTGCCTGTCGGTGCCTGAGTACTATGACGAGGTCGAGCGTCCGGCCAAGGTCACCATCCGCTACATGAACTACCAGGGCGAGACCGTCGTCGAGGAGGCCGAGGGCCTGTTCGCCGTCTGCATCCAGCACGAGATGGATCACCTGGAAGGCGTCCTGTTCATCGACCACCTGTCACGCCTGCGTCGCGATCGCGCCATGGCCAAGGTCAAGAAGGCTCGCCGCGCGGCCTGATCGCCTGTCGGTTCTCTCGTCGCTCGCCCGTCCTTGGCCTATCAAGGGCCAGGAGACACGCCGATGAACCCGATCCTCACCGCCTTCAAGGCCTCGCCCGATCGTGGACGCGGGTTGGCGCGCGACATGCCGGTCCGCTGGGCGCTGGAGGAGGTCGGCCAGCCCTACGACGTGCGGCTGGTCACCTTCGCCGAGATGAAGGAACCCGCGCACAAGGCGCTGCAGCCGTTCGGACGATTCCGACCTATGAGGAGGACGGGCTCGTGCTGTTCGAGTCGGGCGCGATCGTCCTGCGCATCGCCGAACGCCGTCCGGGGCTGCTGCCCGCCGAAGGGAGCGCCCGCGCCCGGGCGATCGCCTGGATGTTCGCCGCCGTCAGCACCGTCCAGGCGGCCGATCGTCGAGCGCGAGCGCTCGATCCTGCTGGAGCGCGACAAGCCCTGGTTCGACGCACGCCAGCCGGACCTGGAGCGGGAGGTGCGGGCGGCGCCTGGAGGATCTCTCCACGCGGCTCGGCGACGCCGAGTGGCTGGACGGCCCATTTAGCGCCGGCGACCTGATGATGGTCACGGTGCTGCGCAGGCCGGCCGGCGCGAGCCTGCTCGCCGACTACCCCAACCTCGCCGCCTATGTCGGGCGGGCCGAGGCTCGGCCGGCCTTCCAGCGCGCCTTCGCCGATCAGCGGGCGGTGTTCGAGGTCGCTTCGGCGGGTTAGCGCGTGCGGCCGGTCTCGCTGTCGTAGGGCGTCCCGTCGCGATGGCGATAGACGCTCTCGCCCTCGCGCAGCACCAGGTCGATGTCGGGATAGTCGCAGCCATCCTCGTGGGGCTTGCGCGAACCGATCTCCAGCAGCAGCACGTCCTTGTCCGAACGGTTCTGGAAATGGTGGCCGTTGGCGACGCCCGCCTTGAAGCCCGCGCAGTCGCCGGCCCGCAGCACCGTCTCGCCCCCATTTTCGCCTTGGGCGTTCTCGACCAGCACCACCTCGCCCTCGACCACCCAGGTGAACTCGTCCTCGGCCGTGTGCCAGTGGCGCTGGCTGGACCATTGGCCGGGCGGCAGGCGCAACAGGTTGACGCCGAACTGCGAGAGGCCGACCGCGTCGCCCAGCTTGGTGCGATGGCGGTGAAGGCACGGCGCGTTGAAGGGAGCGGGATAGCCCGTGCCGACGCGGGTCGGGGCGGTGGCGAGATCGATCTTGGGCATGGAGGTCCTTGGAAGAAGCTTGCCGGGTTTGCGTCGCCGGGGAGGGAAGCCTAAAGGCAGGACCATGACCAGCCCCGCGCCCGCTTTCGTCAGCATCGACCCTGTCGAGCTCGCCCAGGCCCTGATCCGGCGCCCCTCGGTGACCCCGGCCGACGCGGGGGCGATGGACACCTTGCAGCGCCAGTTGGAGGCCCTGGGCTTCGCCTGTCGCCGGATGAAGTTCGGCGAGATCGAGAACCTCTACGCCCGACGCGGGACCGCGCGGCCGAACCTCTGCTTCGCCGGTCATACCGACGTGGTGCCCGTGGGCGACGACGGCGCCTGGACCGCCGACCCGTTCGAGGCCGAGATCAAGGACGGCGTCCTGTACGGTCGCGGCGCGGTCGACATGAAGTCCGCCATCGCCGCCTTCGTCGCCGCCGTGTCGAACGTTGCCGAGCATCCCGGCTCGATCAGCTTCCTGATCACCGGCGACGAGGAGGGCGTGGCCGAGGACGGCACCGTCAAGGTGGTCGAGGCCCTGGCCGCCGAAGGCGAGATCATCGACCACTGCATCGTCGGCGAGCCGACCAGCGCCAACGTGCTCGGCGACATGGTCAAGATCGGCCGGCGCGGCAGCATCAACGCCTGGATCGCCGTCGACGGAAAGCAGGGCCACGTGGCCTATCCGCACCGCGCCGCCAACCCGATCCCGGTGATGGTCGACATCCTGTCGCGTCTGCAGAGCCGGGTGCTGGACGAGGGTTATACGGGTTTCCAGCCCTCGAACCTGGAGGTGACCACCGTCGACGTCGGCAATACCGCGACGAACGTCATCCCGGCCAGCGCCAAGGCGCGGATCAACATCCGCTTCAACCCCGCCCACAAGGGCAAGGATCTGGCCGCCTGGATCGAGGGCGAGTGCCGCGAGGCGGCCGAGGGCTTCTCGGGACGCGTCGAGGTGCTGTGCAAGATCAGCGGCGAGGCCTTCCTGACCGAGCCGGGCCAGTTCACCGACATCATCACCGCGGCGGTCGGCGACGCCACCGGCCGCGTTCCGGAATTGTCGACCACCGGCGGCACCAGCGACGCCCGCTTCATCCGCAGCCTGTGCCCGGTGGTGGAGTTCGGCCTGGTCGGCTCGACCATGCACCAGGTCGACGAGCGGGTTCCGGTCGAGGAGGTGCGCCAGCTCGCCGGCGCCTACCAGGCCCTGATCAATCGCTACTTCGCGGCGTTCGGCCAGGCCTGACCTGGCGTTTGACCGCGCGCAAGGCGGCGCGAGGCCGTTCCGCCAAGCTGCGGCCATGGCCAAGCGAATCCTCATCCTCAACGGTCATCCCGATCCGAGCGCGGACCGCTTCTGCGCGGCCCTGTGCGACGCCTACGCCGCGGGCGCGGCGGTCGCCGGTCACGAGGTGAGGCGTCTCGACCTGGCCGGTGTCGACGCGCCGGTCCTGACCTCCGCCGCCGCCTTCGTCGAGCCGCCGCCGGACGACATCCAGGAGGCGCAGGCCGCGATGATCCGCGCCGAGCATCTGGTGATCGTCTTCCCGCTCTGGCTGGGCGGCGTTCCCGCCCGGCTGAAGGCTCTGCTCGAACAGATCTATCGCGGCGGCTTCGGCTTCGAGATCGGTCCACGCGGCATGAACGGCAAACTCAAGGGCCGCAGCGCTCGGCTGGTGGTCACCATGGGCATGCCGGGTCCGTTCTTCCGCGTGGTGTTCGGCGGCCACGGCGTCAAGGCGCTCGCCAAGGGCGTCCTCTGGCTCAGCGGCTACCGCCCGATCCGCACCAGCATCATCGGCGGCGTCGAGATGATCGGCGCGAAGGGGCGGGCCGCTTGGCTGGCCCGTATGCGGACGCTGGGCGCAAAGGCCCTCTAGTCGCCGTAGCCCACGCCCACCAGGTAGAGCCCGTCGGCCGGGGCGACCGGCCCGCATTCGCGCCGATCCTTGGCCTCCAGCGCCGCCTTGACGTCGTCCACCGTCCAGCGACCGGCGCCCACCTCGACCAGGGTGCCCGTCATCGAGCGGACCTGGCGGTGCAGGAAGGAGCGCGCCTCGAAGTCCAGGTGGATCTCCTCGCCCACCCGCCGCACGCGAGCGACGTCGAGCGTCTTCAGCGGGCTCTTCGACTGGCACTGCATGTCGCGGAAGGTGGTGAAGTCGTGCAGACCGACCAGATGCTGGGCGGCGGCGTGCATGGCCTCGTGATCGAGGTCCTTCTTCATGTGCCAGACCCGGCCCTTGTCCAGGGCCGGCGGGCGCGGCGATTGAGGATCCGGTAGAGATAGCGCCGCTCGTTGGCCGAGAACCGCGCGTGCCAGCCCTCCTCGGCGACCTCGGCCGACAGGATCGAGACCGCCTCGCGGGTCAGGTGGGCGTTGAGGGCATTGAACACCGTCTGGGCCGGCCAGTCCTTCTCCAGATCGACATGGACGACCTGGCCGGTGGCGTGGACGCCGGTGTCGGTGCGGCCGGCGGCGGCGATGCGCACGTCCTCGCCGCAGAACGCCTTCACCGCCGCCTCGATCGCCCCCTGCACGCTGGGCAGGGTCGCCTGGGCCTGGAACCCCGCATAGGGGCGGCCGTCATACTCGACGAGGAGGCGGTAGCGGGGCATCTAAGGACGGTCACCTAGGCAGGACAAAATGGCACTCATCACCGCTTTCCAGCGCAAGAGCCAATCCAACGGTCAACTCCAACGCACGCAGGTTGTCGGCCACTACAAAGTTTTCAGCCACGATGGCCAGAGCAAGGTTCTTCAGATCGATACGCTCGGTTCGGAGAGCCGCGAAATACCTGGCAAAGTCAGCCAGACAATCCAGCTTTCGGAAGATAGCGCAAAGGCGCTTTGGACCATTCTCGGGCGCGAGTTCGGCTTCAAATCCTAGGCCAGCAAAGTCCCAGCCGCGATGTGGAAGCCGCGCGTGAAGGTCTCGGCGTCCTGGACGCCCTTGCCCTCGCGCTGGGCCTTGAGCAGGCGCACGGAGCCTTCGCCGCAGGCGATCAGCAGGGCGTCGTCCAGAGCCGTTCCTGGCGCGCCGGACGCCGACTCGACGCGGGAGAGCAGGGCCTTCACCCGCACCGGCCCCTTGTCGGGACGGCGCCCTCGAACCAGGCGCCCGGGAAGGGGGACAGGCCCCGGATGTGGCGGTCGACCTCGGCGGCGGGGCGGCTCCAGTCGATGCGGGCCTCGGCGGACTTGATCTTCTTGGCGTAGGTGACGCCGTCCTCGGCCTGCGGGGTCTCGTGGACCACGCCGCGTTCAATGGCGGCCAGGGCGACGGGCAGAAGCCGCGCGCCGACGGCGGCCAGCTTGTCGTGCAGGGTCGCGGCGGTGTCGTCGGCGGCGATGGCGACCTGCTCGGACATCAGGATCGGGCCCTCGTCGAGCCCCTCGCTCATCCGCATCACCTGGACGCCGGTGACCGGATCACCGGCCATGATCGCTCGCTGGATGGGGGCCGCGCCCCGCCAGCGCGGCAGCAGGCTGGCGTGCAGGTTGAAGCAGCCCAGGCGCGGCGACCTCCAGCACGTCCTTGACCAGGATCTGCCCGAAGGCGACGACGACGGCGGCGTCGAGGTCCAGCGCCTTGAAGGCCTCGATCTCCTCGGGGGCTTTCATCGAGACCGGCGTGCGGACCGGTAGGACCAGGCCTTCCGCGAAGGCGTGGACCGGCGAGGGCTTCAGGTCCTGGCCCCGGCCGCGCGGCGCGGGCGGCTGGGAATAGACGGCGACGATCTCGTGGCCCGAGGCGACGAGTTCGGCCAGGCAGGTGACGGCGAAATCGGGAGTGCCGAGGAAGGCGATGCGCATGGCGCGGGTTTAGACGTCTCGGGCCGTCTGGAAAAGCCGGAGTCGGAACCTGCGCCTTGGCGCTCCGTTATCCAGCCGACTTACCGAGGAGCACGACCATGCGTTCCAAGCTGATGCTGATCGCCGCGGGCGCCGCCGCCCTGTCGCTCGCCGCCTGCTCGCAGGAGCACGCCACCGAGGTGAAGGAGGGCGCCAAGGCCGCCGCCTCCGACATCAAGGACGCCGCCCACGAGATCGCCAACGATCCCGACGTCAAGGAAGCCGGCACGGCGATCAAGGAAAGCACGAAGGAAACGACCGCCGAGGTCGCCGCTCAGGCCAAGGAGCTGGGCAACCAAGGCCGGCCAGGAGGCCAAGGAAGCCGGCGCGGACCTCAAGAAGGACGCCAAGGAAGGCGCGGCCGACAGCAAGAAGCAGCTGAACGAGGCGACGAAGTAGGGGCGGTCGCGAGTTCCTCCCCCGCGATGCGGGGGAGGTGTCGGCGGAGCCGACGGAGGGGGCGAACTGGAGATGGGCCGAGCTGGCTCCTGCGGCCTCTGGGCCACCTCCCCCGTTGCACGGGGGAGGAACTAGCCGCCATCAATCCCGCAGCAGGTCGTTGATGCTGGTCTTCGAGCGCGTCTGGGCGTCCACCGTCTTGACGATGACGGCGCAGTAGAGGCTCGGGCCGCCGTTCGGGTCGGGCAGGCTGCCGGGAACGACGACGCTGTAGGGCGGCACCTTGCCGATGTGGACCTGGCCGCTCTTGCGGTCGACGATCTTGGTCGAGGCGCTGATGAACACGCCCATCGAGAGCACGCTGCCCTCGCCGACGACCACGCCCTCGACGACTTCCGAGCGGGCGCCGATGAAGCAGTTGTCCTCGATGATGGTCGGATTGGCCTGCAGGGGTTCCAGCACGCCGCCGATGCCGACGCCGCCCGACAGGTGCACGTTCTTGCCGATCTGGGCGCACGAGCCGACCGTCACCCAGGTGTCGACCATCGTGCCCTCGTCGACGAAGCCGCCGATGTTCACGAACGAGGGCATCAGGATGACGTTCTTGCCGATGTGAGCGCCGCGGCGGACGATGGCCCCGGGCACGGCGCGGAAGCCGCCGGCCTCGAACTGCGGGGCGTCCCAGCCGTCGAACTTGTTCGGCACCTTGTCCCACCAGGGGCCGACGCCGCCGCCCAGCGTGCCGGCGCGCATGACGGTGTTGGGGTTCAGGCGGAACGACAGCAGCACGGCCTTCTTCAGCCACTGGTGGGTCACCCACTCGCCGTCGATCTTTTCGGAGACCCGGGCCTTGCCGCTGTCCAGCAGCAGCAGGGCCTCGTCCACGGCGGTGCGGACCGGGCCGGTGGTGGCGGCCGAGACGTCGGCGCGGGCTTCCCAGGCGGCTTCGATCTCGGTCTGGAGGTCCGAAAGGCTGACGGCGGTCATGCGGGGCTTCCTTGCAGGCGGGCCGAGCTCAGGAACCCGGCGAGGTCGTTGGTGCGGAAATGGACGTGTTCGGAGGTCGAGGCCGCCGCGTGCGGCCCGACCAGTATGGTGGTCATCCCCAGGCGCGCGGCCGGGACCAGGTTCTTCTCGCTGTCCTCGAAGAAGGCGGCCTGGGGCGGTCGGATGGCGTGCAGCTTGGTGATCTTGTCGAAGGTCGCCAGGGCGGGTTTGGGCAAGTAGTCTGCGGTCTCGATCGCGAACAGGTCGTCGAACAGGTCGTGCAGGTTCAAGTGGCCCAGCACGCGCTCGGCATGGCCCAGCGAGCCGTTGGTGAAGATCAGGCGGCGGCCGGGCAGGGTGGCGATCGCCTCGCGCAGCGCCGGATCCGGGGACAGGCGGTCCATCGAGACATCGTGCACCTCGTCCAGGAAGCGCTTGGGCTCGATCCCGTGGTTGGCCATCAGGCCCGCCAGGGTGGTGCCATGCTCCAGGAAGTAGCGCTTCTGAAGGGCGCGGGCTTCCTCGCGGGGCAGACCGGTCTCGCGCTGGACGAAGTCGGTCATCTTGACCTCGATCAGCCCCATGAACTCGCTTTCCAGCGGGTAGAGGGTGTTGTCGAGGTCGAAGAGCCAGGTCTCGACGTGGGAGAGCTCGGCCGACATCAGATCCTCCTCCCACGCGAAGCGGGGAGGTGGCGCGGCGCGGAGACGCGCCGTGACGGAGGGGGCGTCCAGCGCCGCCGAGCGCCCCCTCCACCGCTTCGCGGTCCCCCCCCCCCGTTGCTCGGGGGAGGATGAAGTCGGTGGCGCTCATTTCGAGATCAGCGTGCCCGCGCCATGTTCGCTGAACAGCTCGACCAACATGGCGTGGGGGCGGCGGCCATCGAGAATGACCACGGCCTCGACGCCGGATTCCACGGCGTGGATGGCGTTCTCCAGCTTGGGGATCATGCCGCCGGTCGCCACGCCCGAGGCGATCAGCTCGCGGGCTTCCTCGATCGTCATCTGGCGGATCAGCTCGCCATTGGCGTCGAGCACGCCCTTGATGTCCGTCAGCATCAGCATCCGCTTGGCCTTGAGCGCCCCGGCCAGCGCGCCGGCCACGGTGTCGGCGTTGATGTTGAAGGTCTCGCCCTCGGTCGAGACGCCGATCGGGGCGATGACCGGGATGTAGTCGGTCTCGGAGGTCAGCAGGGCCTGGATCAGGTGTGGATCGACCTTGGTCGGCTCACCCACGAAGCCCAGGTCGACGACCTGCTCGATATTGCTGTCCGGATCCTTGCGCGTGCGGGTCACCTTCTCGGCGGTGATCAGGCGGGCGTCCTTGCCCGACAGGCCCACGCCGCGCACGTCGGCCTCGGCCCCAGCCTGGGTGATCCAGTTGGCGATCTCCTTGTTGATCGCGCCGGAGAGGACCATCTCGGCCACTTCCATGGTGGCTGCGTCGGTGACGCGCAGGCCGTCGACGAAGGTCGACTTCACGCCGGCCTTGTCGAGCATGCGACTGATTTGAGGGCCGCCGCCGTGGACGACCACCGGGTGCACGCCCAGCAGTTTCAGCAGCACGGCGTCGGCGGCGAAGACCTTGGCCACCTCTTCCTGGCCCATGGCGTGGCCGCCGTATTTGATCACCACCGTCTCGCGGTCGTAGATCTGGATGTAGGGCAGGGCCTCGGCCAGGGTCTTGGCGGTGGCCCAGCCGGCTTCCTCGGCGACGTCGGTCAAGGCGGCTGTCCTCGAAGGGAAATTGGGCGGGCCTCGATAGCGGACCCCGCCCCCCCTGTCATCAAAAACGCTCAGCCGCGAGCTCGGTGCTCGAACCGCCACTTCATGACCAGCACCGCGCCCGACATCAGCAGGCAGGCGATGTTCGAGGCGATCACCGGCCAGGCCCGGATCAGAATTCCGTAGGAATCCAGCACGAGAAGCCGGCGACCGTGACGACATAGGTGCGCAAGGAGACCGACGAGGCGTCCTTCTCCTTCCAGATCTTCAGGATCTGCGGCGCGAAACTGGTGATCGACAGGAGGGCCGCGACCGTTCCGACCGTCACGGCGACCGGCGAGACGGCCATCAGGCCGTCCGCGACAGGGTCTGGTCCAGCCCCCAGAGGTCGGCATAGGCTGGCGACCAGGGTCAGGCCCACGGGGACGGGCCCGGGCGCGTGGCCCTCGCGCAGGCAATGGGCCAGATAGGAGAGGGCGGTCTTCACGCCATGCTCGGAATAGGGCTTGCCGATCACGCCGCAGGCCCCTGCGAAGTCCTCGGGCAGGCGTTTGACGTTGGCGGTCATGAACAGGGCCACGCCGCCGCAGTCCTGCGAGATCTTGCGCGCCACGTCGATGCCCGTGGGACCATCGCTGAGATGCACGTCGACCAGGGCGAGATCGGGGTGAAGCTGTTCGGCCAGGGCGACGGCTTCGTCGGAGCTCATGGCGCAGCCGAGCGGACGGCAGCCGACCTCCTCGACCAGGTGCTCCAGCTCGATCGCCAGCAGCATCTCGTCCTCGACGATCAGAACTTCGAGCGCACGACCGCTCATCTGTAAGGCTCGTCCTTTCCGTCAGTGCGCGCCGTTCACAGACAGCAGAACGACCACGCGGGTTCCAGGTTCCGCGTCGAACGTCTCGCATTTTGCTTTGAGCTGCTGGCACAGCAGCTGAACGATGGTCAGTCCGAAGCCAGTGGCGACCGGCCTGCTTGTCGACACCAACGCCGTCATCGGTGATTTCGATCCTGAAATCGCCGTTCAATCGATTGACGCCGACGAAGATCCGGCCGCCGCGGCCTTCGGGGAAGCCGTGCCGCAAGGCGTTGGTCAGCAGTTCGTTGACCACCAGGGCCAGGGGCGCGGCCTTGGCGGCGGGAATATCGACGCGCTCGAGATCCAGCTGGATCGCGACGTCGTCGCGGCCCGCCGAGCCCATCAGGTCGGCCACCATGTCGCGGATGAAGGCCGAGACGTCGAAGCGCTCGACATCCTCGCTCTGGAACAGCCGGCGGTGCACGGTGGCGATGGCGTTGACCCGGCCCAGCATTCCCTTCAGCGACGCCTTCAGCGTCGGGTCCGAGACGCGGCGGTTCTGCAGCAGCAGCAGGCTGGAGATGAGCTGCAGATTGTTCTTCACCCGGTGATCCACCTCGTGAAGCAGAGCGGTCTTCTGCTCCAGGGCCTGGGTCAGCTCGCGCGTGCGGGCCTCGACGACCTGCTCGAGATCGTCGCGCCGGACCTCGGCCACCTTCTTGTCCGTGACGTCGAGCTGCGAACCGAAGAAATAGACGATCTCGCCGGCGCTGTTGCGGACCGGCGAGACATAGAGGGCATTCCAGAAGGTCGAGCCGTCCTTGCGGTAATTCAGCAGGTCGATGGCGATGTCCTCGCCCGCCGCGATCGCCTTCTGGATCGCCTCGACAGCCTGTCGGTCGGTGTCCGGACCCTGCAGCATGCGGCAGTTTCGGCCGATCACCTCGTCCCGCTCGTAGCCCGTGAGCTTCAGGAAGGCGTCGTTGGCGAAGATGATCGGATTGTCGGGCTGGGTGGCGTCGGCGACGAGCATCGCCATCCGGGTCGCGCGGATCGCCGCCGCGAAAGGGTCGTCGATGCCGTGTCCGGCGGCCAAGCGGTCGCCGGCGCGTCGCGATTCCGAGTAGTCGTCCATGCCTGTGATCAGCTCCACCGCCCCGTGGACGCTCAACGTACTCGATGGAGTCGAGTTCCCAACATAGGGAAAATCGGGGCGGGGACTGGGTTTCGCGCGATCCGCCCGCGCCTGTCGGGGCGGATCGCGGGGAACGCTCTACTTCGGCTGGTAGATCCGGTCGAACACTCCGCCGTCGGCGAAGTGCGTCGCTTGGGCCTTCTTCCAGCCGCCGAAGGTGTCGTCGATCGTCACCAGGGGGATCGACTTGAACTTGCTGGCGTACTTGGCCGCCACGGCGGCGTTGCGCGGGCGGTAGTGGTTCTTGGCGATCAGCTCCTGGGCCAGGGGGCTGTACAGGAAGTTCAGATAGCCCTCGGCCACGGTGCGGGTCTTGTGGCGGTCGACGTTCCGGTCGACCAGGGCGACCGGCGGCTCGGCCAGGATCGAGACCGACGGATAGACGATGTCGAACTTGCCCGGCAGTTCCTCCTGCGCCAGGAACGCCTCGTTCTCCCAGGCCAGCAGCACGTCGCCGATGCCACGCTGGGTAAAGGTGGTCGTCGCGCCCCGCGCGCCAGTGTCCAGCACCGGCACGTGCTCGAACAGGCTGCGGACGTAGGCCTCGGCCTTGGCGGGATTGCCGCCCGGCTGCTTCAGGGCCCAGGCCCAGGCGGCCAGATAGTTCCAGCGCGCTCCGCCCGAGGTCTTCGGGTTGGGAGTGATGACGTCGACGCCCGGCTTGATCAGGTCCGGCCAGTCCTTGATCTTCCACGGATTGCCCTTGCGGACCAGGAACACGATCGTCGAGGTGTAGGGCGTGGAGTTCTGCGGCAGGCGCGACTGCCAGTTGGCGGGCAGCAGCTTGGCCTTGGCGGCGATCTCGTCGATGTCATAGGCCAGCGCCAGGGTGACGACGTCGGCCTGCAGGCCGTCGATCACCGAGCGGGCCTGCTTGCCCGAGCCGCCGTGGCTCTGGTTGATGACCAGGGTCTGGCCGACCTTGCTCTTCCAGTAGCCGGCGTAGGCGGCGTTGATGGCCTTGTAGAGCTCGCGGGTCGGGTCGTAGCTGACGTTCAGCAGGGTGATCGGCTTGCCCTGGGCGTGGGCCAGTCCGCCCGCCGTCAAGGCCGCCGCTCCGGCTCCCGCGCCGGCGAGAAGACCGCGACGGGTCGGCGCTTGGATGTTGTCGCTCATGGGCGCGGTCCTTTCCGGAGGGGGCTGGGTGAGGTCTGAGGACCGTCCGCGCGCTTGGCCGGACGGTCCTCGAACTAGAACGCTAGAACGCGAACTGGCTTCTGAAGTTGACGGCCTGGTAGCTCTGGCTCAGCGGGACGAGCCCGCCGGCGGGATCCTTGCGGTCGATGTCGACGTCCAGATAGTCGAGCGAGAACTTGGTCACCGAATTGGGGAACCAGTTCAGGCCGGCTGTCCAGATGGTCTGTTCGCCGCCGCGCACCCGATCGGCCGCCAGGGCGGCGTTCTCGTGGTGGTTCAGGTCGAGCACCGAATAGCGGGCCGCCAGCTCCCAGGTCGCCCCACTTGCCCTTCTTGGGATCGAAGGGGTTGGCGATAGCGGGGGCGTCGAAGGCGAAATTGCTGGTGTTGTACTTGCGCGCCTCGCCGGTCAGCACCCAGCCGCCTTCCACGTACCAGCCCGTGAACTTGGGATCGCTGACCCCGGCGGCCGGATTGCGGCGGTCGATCTTGTAGTCGAAATACTCGCCCTGGATCAGGAGGTTCTTCTTCTGGGCCGCCAGCTCCAGGCCGTAGTGGCGCGCGCCCTTGGCGTCGATCGCGCCCGTGCCGATCAGCGACTGGCCGTCGACGCGCAGCTCCGGACGATCCTGGATGGTGATCGGATACGCGCCGGAGAGGGCGGTGGTCTGGGCCGGCGTGGCCACGACGCTGGCGTTGGCGACCGACATGGATCAGCCAGTCCTGGCCCCGGAACGGCGTTCCCGCCAGCCGGCCAAGGTAGCCGACCTGCTCGTCGAAGGTCTGGCCGTCGCCGGCCTTGGCCCCGGTAATGGCGCCCGACAGGATCCAGCGCTCGCCGACGGCCTGGGTCTGCAGCGCGATGCGGCGGTCGGCGCCGGCCAGGCCTCGGGCGGCCTCGGCGGCCGAGGGGCGTTCCGGGAACAGCGAGCCGTTGGTCGAGGCCGCGTCCTCAAGGCCCAGGTTCGGGGCGAAGGCGCCGACCCGCACCTTGAACGGGGCGTAGTTGTACTGGAGGTAGAGCTCCTGCAGCGCGGTGGAGCCGTCCGTGCCCGAGCCGCCGAAATCCAGCAGGATCGAATATTCGAAATTCTTGGCCAGCTTGCCGTCGACGCCCAGTCGGCCCCGGCGGAAGTTGGTGCCATTGTTCAGGTCGCGGGCGTTGCCGATCACCGCCGGCAGGCCCTTGTCCTGGAAGTAGTGGGCGGCGTCCAGCTGCATGACCCCGTGCAGGGTGGCGCTAAAGGGCGCCGTCGCCGGAGGCGATGGTCGGCTTGCCGCCGGTGATGCTGACGCTCGTGGCGCTCTGGGTGGCGCGCACATCCTTGAAGCTGGCGGCGGTGGCCGCCTTCAGGTCGGCCACCTGCTGCTGCAGGGCGGCCAGCTGGGCTTCCAGGGCGGCGATGCGGGCGGCGGCTTCCTCGGCGCTGGGGCGCCGTCTGGGCCGAGGCCGCGCCGGCGGTCGCCAGCAGGGAGGCGCCGGCGATCAAGGCGGCGCGGAAGGCGAACTTGGTGTGGGTGGTCATGTGTCGTCCCCTCTCGGCGCCGCATGCGGGCCGACCTGCCGAGCCAGGGAAAACGATTATCCCTAGCTCTCAAATAGAGATTGGGAATGCCGGCCATGAGATTTTCTGAAAGGCGCGGCGGTCCGCTGCCAAACAGGCGCAACGAAACCGCCGTCCAAACAGACGGTTAACCCTTAAAGATCCGTTCACGGACTATGATGGGCGCGATCTTGGCGATCGGCCCGGCTCCATAAAGTTTAGAGCTCCGCGGCGGCGAGGCGTGGCCTCGCCCCGGCCCTAGAACATGGCGCGACCGGCCAAGCGCAGGTTGTAGCGCTTCTGCTTCTTGGTCGCTTCCACCCCGCCCTCGAGGGCCAGGTACGACATCGGCGTGCCGGCCCGCAGGGCGAAGCCGGCGGTCACCGCGCCGTCCTTGTCGTTCAGGGCCGCCAGGGTGAACGGGTTGCCGCCCTGGAAGCGGGCCACCGTGTCGCCGACCGAGCCGGCCAGGGTCTGGCGGTAGCCGACCCGTACTTCGGGGGCCCACCAGACGTTCTTGCCGAAGTCGGCGCCGAACACGACGCCCAGCTCGCCGCTGAGGTTGCTGGAGGTGCGCTTGTCGACGGTGAGGTCGAAGCCCTCGCCGCCGCCGGTCTCGGCGCGCTTGCCCTCGCGCAGCCAGACATAGTCCAGGCGCGCCTCGGGACGGGCGAAGAAGCGGCCGAACTTCTGCTCGTAGGCCGCGCCCGCATAGGCGTTGGCGGTCAGGCCGTTCCAGTCGGCGCTGTTCTTGAGCAGCAGGTCGGCGACGCCGTCGCCGTTGGTGTCCGGGGCGATGAAGCGGCGGTCACCGGTGAAGAAGCCATAGCCCACGCCGCCGCCGGCGTTGAGCCGCAGCCCGCCCATCGAGCGACGCCAGTAGGCAGCCGGTCTGGACGAAGGAGGCGGTGGTCTGCTCGCCGACCTTGGCGACCGTGTCGTGTTCCTCGACGCTGACATAGGCCAGGGTCAGGCCCAGGGCCCCGCCCGCGTCGCCCATGGCTTCGTAGCCGGCGACGAAGCCGAACGCCTGCGTGTCCGAGCCCAGGGTCTGGTCGGTGTCGCGGCGGGTCAGCGAGGTGATTTCCTGGACCCAGAGGCTGTCGGGACCGTAGCGGTCACCCGGATCCGGACGGAACATGGTCGCGGCCGAGACCTGCTGGTTGACCGACTGCAGGGCGGCGAACATGCCTTCGCCCTGGTCGGGCAGCATCTGGTCATAGAGGTCCCGGAAGCCGTCGCGGGTGCTCTGGTTCAGGAAATTGCTGGCCAGGGTCGAGTTCGCGCCCAGGGCCGAGAACACCGCGTCGTAGGCGCTGGTCTCGGCCTTGTTGAAGCCGATCTCGGCGGCCGAACGGCGGCGCACGTCGATATAGACGTTGTTGGCGTCCGCGCGGCTGGTGGCCACATAGAGGTAGGGCGATTGGGCCAGCAGGCCGTTGCCGAAGGTCCCGACGCTGATGTTGGAGCCCTGGATCACCGTGAACGAGGTGGGCTCCTTGACCAGATTGGCCAGGCGGATGCCCAGCTCGGCGCCCCGAGGCGATGGTGGTCGGGCCCGACACGACCAGCTTGGTGTTGGCGACCCGCCGCCGGGTCGGCCGAGAACAGCAGCTTGCCGCTGGCGACCGACGTTCAAGCTGGTGACGTTGATCGTGTCGTTGTTGAGGATGCCGAGGCTGCCGTTGGCCACCGCGATGTCCAGGCGGCCGTCGCTGTCGGTCAGATTGCCCAGGGCGACCGCCCCTCCGTCGATCGACAGGCGGTCCTGGCCCGCGCCGAACGACATCGCGCCCACGAGGCTGCCGCTCCACAGGTTCAGGGTGTCGGCGCCGCCGCCGAACAGGACGTCGCCGATCGTGCTGGGCGGCCGTCGTGGTCGTGGTGCTGTCGCTGTTGGTGACCGTGTCGGTGCTGGGGAAGGTGGTCGTCGAGGTGAAGCTGGCCGGCCCCGACTGGGTGTAGGTCACGCCGGAATTGTTGGCGCGCAGGTCAAGGGCGATGGCCTTGCCCGCGGCCGTCACGCTCGCCGTCGTGCCGTCGGCCTTGTAGGCGGGCGCGGCGAGGGCCGCGCGGATCGAGCCGGTGTTGGTGATGGTCTTCAGGGTGCCGGCCTGGTCGAGAACCGCCACGGCGTCCCCGGTCTCGCCGGTGCGCGAGGCGCTGATCGTGCCTGTATTGGTCAGGGACGAGGTCGTCGAGCCCGCGCCGAGCACCAAGCCGCGCGCCGAGGCGGTGACGCCCGAGCCGGCGAAGGACGAGGAGGAGGCGACGATCGTGCCGCGGTTCAGGATCTGGTTGGCGACCGCGCCGCTGTTGAGGACGACGCCCGTGGAGTCGGCCTCGTAGCTGGTGGCCGCGATCTGGCCGTCGTTGCGCAGGCCGCCGGTCAGGGTGGTGGTCCGGCCGCCGCCGGCCCCGATCGCCACGCCCGTCGCCGAGACGCCATTATAGACGCCCGCCGCGCTGATCGAACCCTTGGCCACGAGGCCGAAGGCGTTGTCGCCGGTTCCGACCGCGCCCAGGGTCACGTCCTGGGTGGTCGAGCCGATTTGCAGCGCCGGCGCCGAGCCGAACACGCTGATGCTCGAGGTCCCGGTCGTGCTGGACGTGGTCGTGGTGACGGTGGTGTTTCCGTCCGTCCCGACCTTGGTCGAATAGTTGGCGACCCTGCAGAAGCACGCCGCCGGTCACGTCGCCGGCGACGCGCACGGCGGGGCCGCCCTGCAGCAGGTCGTCGCTGTCCAGCTTGTTCAGCGCGTCGAGCGTGCCGGGGCGCGAGGTGTAGCGGTAGCCGGTGGCGCTGGTGGCGACCTTGCAGCACCAGGGGCGCCGTTGATGTTGGCGTCGATGGCCTGGGCGATCGCGCCCGAGCCCTGGACGTTGATCGAGCCGCCCATCGTGACCTTGCCGGTCACCGGCGCGGCGATGCGGACGCCGCGCGCGTTGTCGCCCGTGACGCTGATGCTGCCCAGGTTGGTGACGTTGCCGACCACCGGGCCCTCGATCAGGATGCCGGCCGAGTTGTTGCCTTCGACGCTGATGACGCCGGCCGACTCGTTGATGATGTCGCCAGTGAAGGTCCCGGCATTGGTGACTCGCACGCCGATGCGGTTCGAGCCCTGGGCGAAGGGCCCGTCGAGGTCGCCGTCGGAATCGCTGTCGGTGGCGGTGTAGTCCTCGAGCAGCGAGATGGTCGCCGAATTGGTCAGGCCGCCCGTCTTGCCGCCGATGATCAGCACGCCGACGCTGTCATTGACCCCGTTGGTCGAGAGCGTGCCGGCGTTGGTCACCTTGTTGTTGCTGTCGATCGTGACGATCGCGCCGGCGACGGTCGGCTTGATCGAGCCGTCGCTGGTGACCTTGATGTCGTCGGCCGCCGAGCCCGTGGCCGTGCTGGTGGCGATCGGCGTCGTCCGCGCGTTGGAGACCGAGGTTTCCGCCATCGCGGCGAAACCCATGGCCAGAAGAGGAGCGGCCGCGACCGTCGCGACCAGGACCTTGCGCTGCATTACGAACGACACCTCGATAGAAACCGGCGCACCTAATTCGGGTCACGATGCGGCGAAAATGCGGTGAGTCCCGCTCGCGACACGCACTAAGGCGCCAACCGTCTATCGCATGGCTGGGCGGGCGCCATATCTGGTTCGTCGAATCGCTCCACGCTCGAAACCATGAGCCACCCCATGCCGCTGGCGAACACGCCCCCGGACGGACAAGAAAGCCGCCGCCCGGGCGTTCCGTGGCCCGTCCTGGTGGGGCCTGCGGCGATTCTCGCCCTGGCCGCCACGGGGCTGGCCCAGCCGGTTCCCGCCGTTATCGTGGCCGCGGCGGCCGGCGGCGCGGGCTATTGGCTCTTCCGGCGCGGCCAGGCCGTCGATGCGCCGGCCGCGCTCGGCGCGCCGCTCGCGCCCGTGACGTCGGCCGAGGAGATCCCGCCCTTCGCCGCCATCCTCGACCGGTTGCCCGATCCGCTGATGGTGATCGCGGCCGAGGAGGCCGACGACCTGACCGGCCGGCGCTTCCTGTTCGCCAACGCCGCCGCGCGCGAGTTGTTCAAGATCCAGCACCCCGGCCAACTGCTGGTCACGGCGGTGCGCAATCCCCGGGTGCTGGAGGCCGTGGACGAGGCCCTGTTCGGCGGGGTCGAGGGCATGGTCGAGTTCGAGACGGGCGGCGCCCAGGGTCGCGCCTGGCTGGCCTACGCCCGGCCGCTGAAGGACGCGCCCGGCCGCTCGCGCCTCGCAGTGCTGGCCCTGCGCGACGAAACCGACGCCCGCCGCAGCGAGCGCACCCGGGCCGACTTCCTGGCCAACGCCAGCCACGAACTGCGCACGCCGCTCGCGTCATTGTCGGGCTTCATCGAGACCCTGCGCGGCCACGCCAAGGATGATCCCGGCGCGCGGGACAAGTTCCTGGCCATCATGCTGGCCCAGGCCGAGCGCATGTCGCGTCTGATCGACGACCTGATGAGCCTGTCGCGAATCGAGCTGAACGAGCACATCGCGCCGCTGGGCCGGGTCGACCTGGCCATGGCGGCGGTCGACGTGATCGACGCCCTGGCGCCCCAGGCCCAGGAGAAGGCGGTCAGCTTCGATCCCGTCCTGCCGCCGCGCGGCGGAGCGGTGGTCGATGGCGATCGCGACCAGATCATCCAGGTGATCCAGAACCTGGTCGACAACGCCATAAAATATACGCCCCGGGGCGGGACCGTGCGGGTGGAGATCTTCCCCGGCCTTTCGTCCGAGGCCGCCGCCGCCGGCCGCGACCCCGCCGCCGCGCGCATGTCGCTGCTGACGCCCGACCACGATCCGGGCGAACGCTACGCCGTCCTGCGAGTCACCGATCGCGGTCCCGGCATCGCCCGCGAGCATCTGCCGCGCCTGACCGAGCGCTTCTATCGGGTCGAGGGCCAGAAGAGCGGCGAGCGCTCGGGAACGGGCCTCGGCCTGGCGATCGTCAAGCACATCATGAACCGCCACCGCGGCGGGCTGACGGTCGAGAGCGTACAAGGCGAAGGCGCGACCTTCGGCGTCTACCTGCCCATGGCCAAGGCCGGGGCCGAGGCCCCGCGCGCGCCCGTCGCGACCGCCGCCGAGACGTGAAACGAAAGGTTTCGGCGCGTTAACCGGGCGCTGTCGTCAAACTGTCATCTAACTGTCGCATAAGCACAGCGCCGGCCCGGCATAGATCCGGTCCCGGGGGAAGGCCGCGATCCTGCGGAGCCTTCGACAACTTGGCGCAAGATTAGCTTCACCCATGCTGACCTGGCTCTCGCTCATCGTCCTGGCGCTGTTCTCGGGCGCGGCCTTCACGGCCGGTCGCCGCCGCGCCGTGGCCGCCGCCGGAGGCCGCGCCCGCGTCCTCCACTCCCTGCCGAACTACTATGGGACCTACGCCGCCCTGTGGGCGGGCGTGCCGGCCGCCCTGCTGTTGTTGCTGGGCCAGCCATGTTCGGCGGCCGCGTCGAGGATGCGATCCTGCAGTCCAGCCGGCCCGCCGCCGTCCAGGCCCTGGAGCCAGACCGCCAGGCGGTCTTCTACAGCGACGCCCACGCGATCGCCGCCGGCCAGGCGCCCAGCGAGGTCACCTACGAGGGTGAGCTGAAGACCGCCCTTGACGCCAAGGTGGCCGAGGCCAAGCGCGTCGGAACCCTGCTGAACGTCGGCATGCTGGCCGCCGCGGCGGTGCTGGCCCTGGCCGGCTTCCTGCTGGCCTTCCCGAAGATCTCCACCGAATTCCGCGCCCGCAACCGGGTCGAGGGCTGGATCGGCGTGTTGCTGATCGCCTGCTCGGTCGCGGCGGTGCTGACCACCCTGGGCATCGTGCTGTCGCTGGTCTGGGAGAGCTGGCGCTTCTTCCAAAGCGTCAATCCGATCTCGTTCCTGTTCGGGACCGAGTGGAGCCCGCAGATCGCCATGCGCGCCGACCAGGTCGCCTCGTCGGGCGCCTTCGGGGCCGTGCCGCTGTTCGCCGGCACCTTCCTGATCATGTTCATCGCCATGCTGGTGGCCGCGCCCGTCGGTCTCTATTCGGCGATCTATCTGTCGGAATACGCCAGCCGCGGCGTGCGCGGCGTGGTCAAGCCGCTGCTCGAGGTCCTGGCCGGCGTGCCGACGGTGGTCTACGGCTTCTTTGCCGCCCTGACGGTGGGCCCTCTGTTCCGCGCCGGCTTCAACGCCCTGGGCGCGGCCCTGCCGCCCGGGCCGATCGCCCAATACCTGATGGAAGTCCAGAACCAGATGGCCCTGGTGGCCGGGGTGGTGATGGGGATCATGCTGATCCCGTTCGTCTCCTCGCTGTCGGACGACATCATCAACGCCGTGCCGCAGTCGCTGCGCGACGGCAGCTACGCCATGGGCGCGACCAAGTCCGAGACGGTCAAGAAGGTCGTCCTGCCGGCCGCCCTGCCGGGCATCATGGCCGCCATGCTGCTGGCCGTGTCCCGCGCCGTCGGCGAGACCATGATCGTGACCATGGCCGCCGGCCTGCAGGCCAAGCTGACCGCCAATCCGCTCGACACGGTGACCACCGTCACCGTCCAGATCGTCACCCTGCTCACCGGCGACCAGGAGTTCGACAGCCCCAAGACGCTGTCGGCGTTCGGCCTGGGCCTCACCCTGTTCGTGGTGACGCTGTGCCTGAACATCATCGCCCTGCGCATCGTCCAGAAGTACCGGGAACAATATGACTGACGCGACCTTCGGCGCGGCCGCTCCGCGCTCGGCCCTCTCGGCCGCCGACGCCCGTCTGAAGAAGCGCCACCGCGCCGAGCGTCTGTTCAAGGCGCAGGGCATGGCGGCGATCGTCATCGCCATGGTGTTCCTGGTGGTGCTGGTCGGCCGCATCGTTGCCCAGGGCTATACGACCTTCGAGGCCCACACCCTGAGCGTGCCGGTCTATCTGAACCCGGACCGCATCGACACGTCCGATCTGACTGGCGTCAACTACGACTACATCGTCGCCGAGGCGGTGATGAAGAAGCTGGGCGTGCAGGACGACGACCTGGGCACGGTCTCGACCAAGGTCCAGGACCTGGTGTCGCGCGACTTCGGCTTCCAGCTGCTGAACAAGATCAAGGCCGACCCGAAGGTGATCGGCCAGACGATCACCGTTTCCGGCCCGCTGAAGGCCGACGCCGACCTCTATTTCAAGGGCGAGATCAAACGCTCGACCGCCGAGGGCGACCGCAAGCTCGACAACCAGCAGCTCGACTGGCTGGACCAGCTGAAGAAGACCGGCGCGATCAAGTCGGGCTTCAACTTCGCCTTCTTCACGAATTCCGACTCGACCGAGCCGGAACAGGCCGGCGTTCTGGGCGCGGTGGTCGGCTCGGCCATGATGCTGATCATCACCGCCCTGATCGCTGTGCCGGTCGGCGTGCTGGCCGCCACCTATCTCGAAGAGTTCGCCCCCAAGAACCGCTGGACCGACATCATCGAGGTCAACATCAACAACCTCGCGGCCGTGCCGTCGATCGTCTACGGCCTGCTGGGCTTGGCTCTGTTCATCAACTGGCTGAACGTGCCGCGAAGCTCTCCCTTGGTCGGGGGTCTCGTGCTGGCCCTGATGGCCCTGCCCACCGTGATCATCGCCACCCGCTCGGCGCTGAAGGCCGTGCCGCCCTCGATCCGCGAGGCCGCCCTGGGCGTCGGCGCGTCCAAGACCCAGACGGTCTTCCACCACGTGCTGCCCCTGGCCATGCCCGGCGTGATGACCGGCGCCATCCTGTCGCTGGCCCACGCCCTGGGTGAGACCGCCCCGCTGCTGATGATCGGCATGGTCTCGTTCGTGCCCGGCGTGCCGGAAGGCTTCACCGGGGCGGCCACGGTCCTGCCCGTGCAGGTGTTCATCTGGGAGAACGCCTCGGAGCGCGCCTTCCACGAGCGCACCGCCGCCGCCATCATCGTCCTTCTCGTCTTCATGATCGTCATGAACGCCGCGGCCGTGATCATGCGCCGCCGCTTCGAGCGCCGCTGGTAGGTTTCACATGACCCCGATCCTGAACCCTCTCGCCCATCCTCTCCTGCGCGGACACGCCATGACCGTCCAAAGCCCCGACGACACCGCCCACACGCCGGTGATCCACACCACCGGTGGCGCCCGCCGCCGCCGCCGCGCCGGTCGGCGAGGCCAAGATCAAGGCCCGCGACGTCAAGGTGTTCTACGGCGACAAGCAGGCGCTGTTCGACGTCAATCTCGACATTCCGGCCAAGTCGGTGACCGCCTTCATCGGCCCGTCGGGCTGCGGCAAGTCGACCTTCCTGCGCTGCATCAACCGCATGAACGACACCATCCCCTCGGCGCGCGTCGAGGGCTCGATCCTGATCGACGGCGCCGACGTCAACGCCAAGAGCGTCGACCCGGTGGTGCTGCGCTCGCGGGTCGGCATGGTGTTCCAGAAGCCGAACCCATTCCCCAAGACGATCTTCGAGAACGTCGCCTACGGCCCTCGCATCCATGGCCTGGCCACCGGCAAGGCCGAGCTGGAAGCCATCGTCGAGAGCAGCCTGAAGAAGGCCGGCCTGTGGAACGAGGTCGCCGACCGCCTGCACCAGCCCGGCACGGGCCTTTCGGGCGGCCAGCAGCAGCGCCTGGTGATCGCCCGCGCGATCGCCGTGTCGCCGGAAGTGATCCTGATGGACGAGCCCTGCTCGGCCCTCGACCCGATCGCCACCGCCAAGATCGAGGAGCTGATCGACGAACTGCGGACCCAGTTCTGCATCGTCATCGTCACCCACTCGATGGCCCAGGCCGCGCGCGTCTCGCAACGCACCGCCTTCTTCCACCTGGGCAAGCTGGTGGAGAGCGGTCCGACCGAGGAGATGTTCACCAATCCTCGCGACAGCCGCACCCAGGACTACATCACCGGCCGCTTCGGCTGATCCGGCGGGGAGGGACACCGACATGACCGAACATACCGTCAAATCCTACGGCGAAGAGCTGGCCCACCTCACGGCCGAGGTCACCCGCATGGGCGGCATCGCCGAGTTCGCAGGTCGCCGATTGCATCGCCGCCATCGCCCGTCGCGACGGGCCGCTGGCCCAGGCCGTGGTGGCCGGCGACGAGCGGCTGGACGCCCTGCAGGGCGAGATCGAGCGAAAGGCCTTCCGCCTGATCGCCCTGCGCCAGCCGATGGCGGTGGACCTGCGCCACGCCGTCGCCGCCCTGAAGATCTCGATGAGCCTCGAGCGCTGCGGCGACATGGCCAAGAACATCGGCAAGCGGGCGCTGATCCTGACCGAGGCCGACCCGATGACCGCCCTGACCCGCTCGATCGAGCGCATGGGCAAGCTGGTCCAGGGCCGTCTGAAGGACGTGCTGGACGCCTACACCACCTCGGACCTGCAGCGCGCCATCGGCGTGTGGAGCCGCGACGAGGAGGTCGACGAGCATTACAACTCGATCTTCCGCGAACTTCTGACCTACATGATGGCCGATCCGCGCACGATCAACGCCTGCGCCCATCTGCTGTTCGTGGCCAAGAACCTGGAACGCATCGGCGATCACGCCACCAACATCGCCGAGATCATCCATTTCGAACTGACCGGCGAGGAGCTGGTGTCCCAGCGTCCCAAGCTCGACGTCGTGGCGCAGTAGCAAGAAGGCGGCCTGAAGTGACTCCCTACGTTCTTGTGGTCGAGGACGAAGACGCCCTGGCCACCCTGCTGCACTACAACCTCGACAAGGAAGGCTACCGCGTGGCGGTGGCCGGCGACGGCGAGGAAGCCCTGATGATGGCCAACGAGCGGGCTCCCGACCTGGTCATCCTGGACTGGATGCTGCCCAAGGTCTCGGGCATCGAGGTCTGCCGTCGCCTGCGCGGCCGGGCCGAGACCCGCAACGTGCCGATCATCATGCTGACGGCGCGCGGCGAGGAGAGCGACCGCATCCGCGGCCTCGACACCGGGGCCGACGACTATGTGGTCAAGCCGTTCTCGATGGTCGAGCTGACCGCCCGCGTCCGCGCCGTGATGCGCCGCATCCGCCCGGGCCTGGCCGACGACCGTATCACGGTCGGCGACATCGTGATCGACCGGGTCGCCCACCGGGTGAAGCGGAACGGCAAGGAGATCCACCTTGGTCCGACCGAGTTCCGCCTGCTCGACTATCTGATGCAGCATCCGGGCCGGGTGTTCAGCCGCGAGCAGTTGCTGGACGCCGTCTGGGGCTCGGACGTCTATGTCGAGGCCCGCACGGTGGACGTCCATATCGGCCGCCTGCGCAAGGCGCTGAATGGCTCCTCCGACGGCGATCCGATCCGGACCGTGCGCTCGGCCGGCTACTCGCTGGACCTGGACGCGGCCTGAGGGTCAGAGCCCCAGCCGCTCCAACAGCTCCCGGCGGTATGAACGGCTCGTCACCAGCTCGGCGCCGCTCTCCATGGTCAGCCGCCAGGAGCCGTCCGGCAGCGGCGTGAACGCGCCGACGCGGGCCAGATTGACCAGGGTCGAGCGACGGCATCGGGCGAACAGCCGGGCGTCGAGCCGCGCCTCCAGGGTCGACAAGCCGCCGCGCAGCAGACCCTCGCGGTCCGACCAGCGGACGGCCACCTGCCGGCGATCGGCGGCGGCGAACCATTCGACCTCGTTGACCTCGACCGGCACGCGTCGGCCGCCGCTGGTCACGATCAGTCGCGCCTCGAGCGGCTCGGGCTCGGCGCTCGCCAGCGCCCGGCGAGCCTCTTCCAGCGCGATCTCCAGGGCGCGGGCTCGGTCGCGCTCGTCGCCGGCCCGGCGATGGCGTGCGGCGGTCAGGGCGATGGCGACAATACCCGCGTAGAGCGCGAGGCTGATGGGCAACCGCGCCAGGGTGCGGGCCGGGATGATCGGCCCAGCGACGTAGGCCGCGTCGATCGGGGCGGCGATCAACGACTCCAGCGGCACGATCAGGGGCCCCGCCAGATAGAGCGCCAGCTGGCCGATCGCTCCGGACCCGAAACGCCGTACCACCAGCCAGACCGCGAGAACCGTCGGCAGCCAGGCGAGGTGGGCCGCGCCTTGCCAGACCAGCGAGTCGATGACGCCAAGATCCTCGTCGCGGGCGGCCGCCAGGCGTCGCGCGACCCAGGCCCCGCCCACCGTCAGCGCCAGCCAGCCATAGGCCGTCAGCAGCAGCATCCTGACGCGGAGCTGTCGGCGGCTCAGGCGGCCGCCGGACGGCGTCCGCGCCTCGGGCTCCGGATCGGGACCCGGGGCGACAGCGCGGCCTTCGTTGGAAACGACGAGGTCGGCCAGGGGGAACTCCGTGGGATGGCGGGAAGGCGGACCTTACCTGAGAATGCTTCGGCCAGGACGCCATGAGGGAAGAGCAATTTTTTGACCCGCGCGCCATGGCGAGGATAGGGCCGAAAGGCGCCCCGTCCGGCCAGCGATGGCTTGACCCGGCCGGGCCCGCGCGTCACACCCCGCGCTCATGGAAAAGCTGACCATCCTCCTCGTCGGGTCCGGCGGGCGCGAGCACGCCCTGGCCTGGAAGATCGCCCAGTCGCCGCTGTGCGGCCGCCTCGTGGCCGCCCCGGGCAATCCCGGCATCGCCAAGGTCGCCGAGCTGCGGAACGTCAAGGCGACCGACGCCGACGGCCTGGTGGCCCTGGCCCGCGAGATCGGCGCGGATCTCGTGGTGGTCGGTCCGGAATCGGCGCTGGAGGTCGGCCTCGCCGACAAGCTCGCCGGGATCGGCGTCCCCTGCTTTGGCGGCAGCCAGCGGGCGGCCCAGCTGGAAACCTCCAAGGCCTTCACCAAGGATTTCTGCAATCGCCACGGCCTGCCGACGGCGGCCTATGGCGTCTTCGAGGACGCCGCCTCGGCCTGCGCTTTCCTCGACACCCTGACCGCGCCGTTCGTGATCAAGGCCGACGGTCTCGCCGCTGGCAAGGGCGTGGTGATCGCGCCGGATCGCGCGGCGGCCGACGCCGCGGTGCTCGACATGCTGGGCGGTCGCTTCGGCTCGGCTGGCGCGCGCGTGGTGATCGAGGAGTTCATGCACGGCGAGGAGGCCTCGCTGTTCGCCATCTGCGACGGCAAGACCGCCGTGCTGTTCGGGGCGGCCCAGGACCACAAGCGCGCCTATGACGGCGACGAGGGCCCCAACACCGGCGGCATGGGCACCTATTCGCCGCCGCCGGTCCTGACCCAAGACCTGATCGACCAGGCCTGGCGCGAGCTGATCGTCCCCACCGTCGAGGGCATGGCCGCCGAGGGCAATCCGTATGTCGGCGTGCTCTATGCCGGCCTGATGCTGACGGAGACGGGACCCAGGCTCGTCGAGTACAACGCTCGCTTCGGCGATCCCGAGTGCCAGACCCTGATGCTGCGCCTGGCGAGCGACATCGTCCCCTTGCTGCTGGCCGCCGCGAAGGGCGAGCTGGCCCAGGCCGAACCCCCGAAATGGCGAGACGAGGCGGCGATCTGCGTCGTGCTGGCCGCCGAAGGCTATCCCGATGCGCCGAAGACCGGCGGCCGGATCCAGGGGCGCCGACGGCGACTTCGGCGACGAGGTCGTGGTCTTCCATGCCGGCACGACCCGCGAGTTCGAGGGACGGCTGGTGGCCTCGGGCGGCCGCGTCCTCAACGTCTGCGCCCTGGGCGCGACCCTGCACGAGGCGCGCGACCTCGCCTACGCCGCGCTCGGGACCATCAGCCTGGAAGGCGGCTTCTATCGCCGCGACATCGGCTGGCGGGCCCTGAAGGCGTCCTAATCCTCCCTCGGCGGGGGAGGATCGATGCTTGCCTCCGCCGCTCCACCCTCTAAACTCCCCATTCAAACAAACGTTGGGGAGACGCGCGCATGACGCAGGCCGCCGAACAGTCCGCCCAGGACCTGAACTCGGGCACCAAGCCGGTCGATCCGCGCCACGCCATCGACGAGGTCAAGCTGGCCGCTTGGCTTGAGGCGAACGTCGAGGGCTACGCGGGGCCGCTGGAGGTGCGCCAGTTCAAGGGCGGCCAGTCGAACCCGACCTATCAACTGGTCACCCCGACGCGGAAGTACGTCCTGCGTCGCAAGCCGCCGGGCAAGCTGCTGCCCAGCGCCCACGCGGTCGACCGCGAGTACAAGGTGATCTCCAGCCTCAACAAGGCGAACTTCCCGGTCGCCAAGGCCTACGCCCTGTGCATGGACGAGGGCGTCATCGGCACGATCTTCTACGTGATGGAGAACGTCGAGGGCCGGATTCTCTGGGATGGGACCCTGCCGGACTATCAGCCGGCCGAGCGGCGGGCGATCTACGAGGCCCAGATCGACACCCTGGCGGCCCTGCACAATGTCGACTACGTCGCCGTTGGCCTTTCGGACTATGGCAAGCCCGGCAACTATTTCGCCCGCCAGATCGACCGCTGGACCAAGCAGTACAAGGCGTCCGAGACGACCACGATCCCGGAGATGGACCGGCTGATCGACTGGCTCGCCAAGACCGTGCCGGCCGACGACCAGACCTCGATCGTCCATGGCGACTATCGTCTCGACAACATGATCCTGCACCCCACCGAGCCGCGCGTGATCGCCGTGCTGGACTGGGAGCTGTCGACCCTGGGCAATCCGCTGGCCGACTTCAGCTATTTCCTGATGAACTGGGTGATGCCGTCCGACCAGCGCGGGGGCCTGGCCGAGATCAAGGACCTGGAAGCCTATGGCATTCCGACCATTCCCCAGGCGGTGGAGCGCTACTGCAAGGCCACCGGCCGCGACGGCCTGCCCGAGCTGGACTGGTACTTCAGCTACAACCTCTTCCGCCTGGCCGGCATCTGCCAGGGCATCGTCGGCCGCGTCCGCGATGGCACGGCCGCCAGCGCCCACGCCCAGCTGATGGAGGCCCGCGTGCCGGTCCTGGCCAAGGGCGACCTGGGCCTTCGCCCAGAAGGCGGGGGCCTAACCCGGCTCCGGAAGCTAAAGCCCCGCCTTGCTCAGCAGGTCCTCCAGCGCCGCCTCGTCGTCGAAGCGGGCGCGGACGGGCCAGGGCGTCACGCGGTCGCGCCAGGCGGGGGGCAGGCGGATCCAGTCCTTCTCGGTGGTGACCAGGCCCGCGTCATAGGTCTTGGCCCGATCGGCCAGCATCTTCAGCGTCGCCTCGTCATAGGCCCCGTGGTCGGGGAAGGGCGCGAAGTCGACCAACTGGCAGCCGGCGGCGGTCAGGGCCTTCTCGACCTTCCAGGGCTTGCCGACCCCGGCGAAGCCGACCTGGGGGCCCTCGGGCACAGGGGCGGCGGGTTCGAGCCGGGCGACCAGCACCGGCATGTCGCCGAACTCCACCAGCAGATCGAAGTCCGGCAGCGGCATGTCGACGGGCAGCAGGACGATCACGGCGTCGGCCCGGGCAAGGCCGGCCTTCAGCGGTTCGCGCATGGGGCCGGCGGGGAAGACCCGGCCGTCGCCGAACGGCCATTCGCCGCCGCGCGTCTCGCCGTCGACCACGACCAGCGACAGCGCCTTGCGGACGCTGGGGTTCTGATGGCCGTCATCCATGACGATCGCCCCGGCCCCGGCGGCCGAGGCGGCGATGGCTCCGGCGGCGCGGTCGCGGGCCACCCAGATCGGGAAGTCCTGAGCCAGCATCAGCGGCTCGTCGCCAACGTCGGCCGCGGTGTGGCGGGCGGGATCGACCCGCACCGGCCCCTTAAGCTTGCCGCCATAGCCGCGCGAGAGACCGTGGGCTTCGACGCCGCGGCGGGTCAGGGTCAGCAGCAGTTCGCGGACGATCGGCGTCTTGCCCGCCCCGCCCATGGTGACGTTGCCGACGCAGATCACCGGCGCGCCGACCTCGGTCGGGATGGCCTTGGCGATCCGGCGCGCGGTCGCGGCCGCCCATAGCCACGAGATCGGGGTCAGCAGGGCGCGGGTCAGCGGGGCGGGGCCGCCGCTTCTCACATACCACCAGCGAGGGGTGCCGAGTTTCATGGAACGAGCTCGAGAATGCGGAAAAGGCACGCGCGCGCCTCGGCGTCGCGGGCGTCGACGAAGCTCCGGGCGCGGGCGGCGCGTTGTCGGGCGGCGGCGGGATCGTCGAGATCGGCCGCCAGGGCCTCGCGCAGGCCTTCGGGCGAGGTCATGACGACGCCCCGCGCGGCCTCGAGCCCCGCGAAGGCCGAGGCCCAGTTCTCGACGAACGGGCCGCTGATCGCCGGGCAGTCCAGCCGCGCGGCCTCCAGGGGGTTGTGACCGCCGATGGCGGGGACCAGGCTGCCGGCGATGAGTGCGGTTCCGGCCAGGCGGAACCACAGGCCCATCTCGCCCAGGGTGTCGGCGACGACGATGTTGGCGCTCTCGCCCGGCGACCTGGCTGCGCAAGACGGCGGAGAGGCCGCGCGCGCGCGCCAGGGCCAGGATCGTCGGACCGCGTTCGACATGGCGCGGCGACCAGCACCACTGGCGGCCGATCGGGCAGGGCGGTGACGGCGTCCAGGACGATCTCGTCCTCGCCGGGATGGGTGCTGGCGATCAGCAGAGGCGGGCGGGTGAACCGGGCGCGTTCGACGACCAGGGCGGCTTCGTCGACCGGCAGCGGCGCGGCGACCGAACTTCAGGTCCGCCTCGCCGGCGACCTGACCGCCCAGGGCCTCCAACCGCTGATGCGCGCGGCCGTCCTGGGCCAGGATCAGGTCGAAGGCCGACAGCAGCCGGCGGGCGGCGTCGGGGCGCTTGCTCCAGCGGGCGAAGCTGCGGTCTGACAGCTTGGCGGAGACCAGAGCCAGGCGCGTTCCCGCCGCCTTGGCTTCAAGCAGGAGGTTCGGCCACAGCTCGCTCTCGACGAAGACGGCGAGGTCGGGCTTCCAGTGGGCGATGAAACGCCGCGCCGACCCCGGCGCGTCGATCGGGACGTACTGGTGGATCGCGCCGGCCGGCAGGCGCTTTGCCAGCAGGGCGGCCGAGGTGGTGGTGCCGGAGGTGACGAGAACCGCGACCTCCGGCCGCTCGGCGCGCAGCCGATCGACCAGCGGCAGGATCGACAGGCTCTCGCCGACGCTGGCGCCGTGCAGCCAGACCAGCGGACCGCCGGGGCGCGGCCTCGTCGCGCGTCCAAGCCGCTCGGACAGGCGCGCGGGATCCTCCTTGCCCTTGCGGGCGCGGCTGGCCAGCAGCGCGGGAGCGATGGGTTCGAGCAGGCCGGTGGCGGCCCGGTAGAGGCCCAGGGACAGGGTCACACCACGCCTTCTGGCGACCAGGCGGCAGGCGTGGGCTCCGTGGCCGGTCTCGACCTGGATGGTCACGTGGCCGATGTTGAACTTGCTGGCCAGCTCGGCGCAGACGTCGTGCAGGAACTGGTCGTGGTCGGCGTCCAACGGTCGGACGACATGGGCGGTCATGGCCGTCTCGGTCGTGCTCATCGCCCAGATGTGCAGGTCGTGGACCTCGCTGACGCCCGGGCGGGCGACCAGCCAGTCGCGGACCTTGCCGGGATCGATGCCGCGCGGGGTGGCGTCCAGGGCCAGGTCCAGGGAGTCGCGCAGCAGGCCCCAGGTGCCCAGCACGATGACGGCGACGATGACCAGGCTGACCACCGGGTCCAGCCACAGCCAGTTCGTCACGCTCATGGCGAGAGCGGCGACCACCACGCCCGCCGAGACCGCCGCGTCGGCGGCCATGTGCAGAAAGGCGCCGCGGACATTGAGGTCCTCCTTCGAGCCCTTCATGAACATCAGGGCCGTGGCGGTGTTGATGGCGATGCCCACGGCGGCGACGATCATCACCGGCCCCGTCTCGATCGGCTCGGGCGCGGCGAAGCGGCGGACAGCCTCCCAGGCGATGGCCCCGACCGCGACCAGCAGCAGGGCGGCGTTGGCCAGCGAGGCCAGGATGGTGCCCTTGCGCAGGCCGTAGGTGCGGCGCGCGCTGGGCGCGCGCTTGGCCAGGACGACCGCGCCCCAGGCCATCAGCAGACCCAGCACGTCCGACAGGTTGTGGCCGGCGTCGGCCAGCAGGGCCAGCGAATGGGTGAAGAGGCCGGCGGCGGCCTCGACCACCACGAAGCCCAGGTTCAGCGCCGTACCGATCGCGAAGGCGCGGCCGAAGTCCTTGGGCGCGTGGCTGTGGCCATGATGGCCGTGGTGGTGGCCGTGCGCGTGATCATGATCGTGATGATCATGGTCATGATCGTGGTCGTGTCCGGCGTGATCGTGAGGCATGGGTTCTACATCCCACCAAGCATGAGCCGGATCAATCTTCGACCAGGGCTTCGGCGCGACGGGTGACCGCCGACAGTCGCGCGGCCCAAGCCTCGGCCAACTCGTCCGGATCGTCGCCCCGGCCCGCGCCGGTCGGCCCGTCCCAGACCATGGCCGCCTTGGCGAAGGGCAGAGGGATCATGGTCGCGTCCCACGAGCCCAGCCGCAGGCAGGGCTTGGCGGCGAGGCCCACGAAGATCACCGGCGCGCCGGTGACGCGGGCCAGGGACGGGGTGCCCTTCTCCATGTGCTCGGCCGGGCCGCGCGGACCGTCGGGGGTGATGGCGACGCCGCCGCCGTCCTTGACCCACTTGACCATGTCGCGGAAGGCCTGCTCCCCGTGCTTGTTCTTGGCCAGGTCGGTCTTCTTGGCCGACGAGCCGCGGATCGCCGGGAAGCCAAGCTTCTCGACCGTGCGGGCGATGAACTCGCCGTCGTTCGAGCGCGAGATGAGGGCGCGCATGTCCTGACGACGCGACAGGTCCTGCGGCCAGCTGAGCGGCGACATCGGGATGCGCGAGTGCCAGAAGCACAGGATCGCGCCGACGCCGGTCTCGCGGCCTTGCTTCCAGACCGCCTCGGCCCGGTCTGCGCCCTCGACGGTCATGCGCAAGGTCTTGAAGACCAGCTTGGAGTAGCCGGCGAAGATCGAGGACAGCAGCCAGATCACGAGCGGCGAGCGCAAAGGCCTCAAGGCGTCGTTCCTTCGGGCATATGATCCAGGTCCTGGGCCTTGGCCAGGCGCGCGTAGAGGCCGCCGGCCTGGACGAGCTCGGCATGTGAGCCGGTCTCGACCACACGGCCCTTGTCGATGACGTAGATGCGGTCGGCGTTCTTCACCGTCGACAGGCGGTGGGCGATCAGGATGGTGGTGCGGCCGGCCATCAGCCGTTCCAGCGCCGCCTGGACCTGGGCCTCGCTTTCGGTGTCCAGCGCGCTGGTCGCCTCGTCCAGCAGCAGGATCGGGGCGTTCTTCAGGAAGGCGCGGGCGATGGCGATCCGCTGGCGCTGGCCGCCGGACAGGCGCGCGCCGGCCTCGCCGACGGCGGTGTCGTAGCCTTCGGGCAGGGCCAGGATGAAGTCATGGGCGGCGGCCTGGCGCGCGGCGGCCTCGATCTCCAGCTGGCTGGCGACCGGGACGGGCGTAGGCGATGTTGGCGCGAATGGTGTCGTCGAATAGGAAAGGCTCCTGGGTGACCAGGGCGATGCGGTCACGCAGGGAGGCCAGGGTCACCGCGCGCACGTCGCAGCCGTCGATGGTCACCGCGCCGCCATCCACGTCGTAGAAGCGCGGGATCAGGTTCAGGATCGAGCTCTTGCCGCCGCCCGAGGGGCCGACCAAGGCGACGGTCTCGCCGCGGCGGGCCGTGAGCGACACGTCCGACAGGGCGGGGATCTCGGCGACCGTAGGAGAAGGTGACGTGGTCCAGAGCGATCGTGCTCTCGCCGGCCGGGAGCGGCTTGGCGTCGGCGGGATCGACGATGGCGGGCTCGACGTCGAGAGCGGCGAACAGGCGGTGGGCGGCGACCAGCCCCTCGCTGAACACGGTCTGCAGGTTGGCGACCTGCCGCAGCGACTGGCCCGCGGCCAGCAGGGCTGTCAGGAAGCCCGAGAAGATCCCCGGCGTCATCGCGCCGGACTGGGCCCGCCAGCCGGCATAGACGAAGACCAGGGCCACCAGCAGGGTGGTGACCGTCTCGGTGGCGGGCGTGGCGCGGGCCTTGGCGTCGGAGCCCTTGATCAGGTGAGCTTCGCGGCGGGCGATGACGGCCCCCACCCGGGCCTCCTCGTCGGCCTCGCGGTTCTCCAGCTTGACGATCTTGACCCCGTCCAGGCTCTCCATGATCGCCGTCGACAGGGCCGAGGTCTCGCCCATGGCGCCCTTCGCGGCCCTTGGTCGTGCGCTTGGAGAAGGCGCGCATCACGGCGTTGACCAGGGGGGCGATGGTCAACACGCCCAGGCCCAGCCAGGGGTCGTAGTAGAACATCACGGCCAGGGCCCCGATCAGGGTCAGGCCCTCGCGGACATAATTGACCACCCCGGTTGTGGCCGCCTCGCGGATCAGACCCGCGTCATAGAGCACCGAGGCGACATAGGATCCGGAGTGGGCGGTGCGCAGGCGCGCCAGGTCGGCGCGCATCAGCCGGCCGAACAGGCGGCGCTGGACGTCGGCGACCAGGCCGTTGCCGATGCGGTTGATCACCGTCGACTGCAGCACCTGAAAGGCGCCGCGCGCGATCGCCAGGCCCGCGATGGTCAGCGGGATGATCACGATCGCGCCGGGCTTGCGATAGGTGATCAGGTCGTCGACGGCGGCCTTGACCATCGTGAACAGCAGGGCGTTGAGGCTGGCGACGATCGCGGCGCTGGCCATGGCGACCGCCAGGCCCTTCCAGCGCGGCCGCAGGAAATCGCGCCAGATCCGCGACGCCAAGGCGCGGTTCGAGGGCTGCGGCGTATCCTGGACGGTCATGGGCGAGGGGTCGGATGTCGAGGCGAAGCTGTCAAGGACGCCGGAGACGCACTCCACCGCAAAAGCGACGGCAAGAGGGCCGGTTTTGCCTTTCAAGCCGCTCTACCCTACTTAGGCGACGAATTTCGAAGGATCGTCGCCGCTTGGCCAAGTTCGACCTCACCACGCCCTGGGGCCGGTTCAAGACCTATCTCCACTATCTGTGGAACGACCACGCCTATCTGCGCCTGGGCTTTTCGAACGCCCACTGGATCAGTCCCGAGATGGTCCGCGCCAACCAGCCCTGGCCGTTCCAGCTGGCCTGGTGGAAGAAGCAGGGGATCAAGACGATCGTGAACCTGCGCGGCGGCTTCGACGGCAGCTTCTACGCGCTGGAGAAGGACGCCTGCCAGCGCCTGGGGCTGAACTTCGTCGACTTCACCATCACCTCGCGCGAGGTCCCGATCCGCGAGCGGGTTCGCGGGGCCAAGGAACTGTTCGAGACGATCGAGTACCCGGCCCTGATGCACTGCAAGTCGGGCGCGGACCGGGCCGGGATCATGAGCGTCTTCTACGCCCACTACCGCCTGGGCCAGCCGATCCGCGAGGCGATGAAGCAGCTTGGCCCGCGCTACCTGCACATCAAGCACGGCAACACCGGCGTGCTGGACTATGTCTTCGAGCAGTACCTGGAGAAGGGCGAGCCCAAGGGGCTGACGTTCAGCGAGTGGGTCGAGAGCGAGGACTACGACCCAGTCGCGATGAAGAAGACCTTCCGCGCGGGGATGCTGGGGAAGGTGCTGACGGATAGGATTTTGCGGCGAGAGTAGGGGGATTACTTGCCCCCTCCGGGCCTTCGGCCCTCCTCCCCCATAGGGGGAAGAAGGGCGCGCGCGCCTTCTGCCCCCTATCGGAGCGGACGACCTGCGAAGCAGGTCAGGTGAGGGCCTGCTGAGCTGGCCGTTTAGCCCACGCTCGGGTCCAGCAGCTTGTGGGCGTGGATGATGAAGTAGCGGGCGTGGGCGTTGTCGACCGTGGCCTGGGCCTTGGCCTTCCAGGCCTTGTGGGCCTCGTCATAGTTCGGATAGGCGCCGACGAACTCGACCTGCGACAGATCGCGGAATTCGGTTCCGGCGACGTCCTTCAGTTCACCGCCGACGACGATATGGAGCAGCTGCTTATCAGCCATTTTGAGCAATGTTCCTGCGAGGGATTGATTTATGGCAGTTCGATATGCCCGACGCGTGACAGGATCAATGGCGCAAGCGCCTGATTGGCGCAAACCAGGCTCGGAACCTGCGGAACGGGGCGATTATAGGCGAAATCCCGCCCCTTGTGGTCGCTGACGGCGGCTCCGGCTCGCCGGACGATCAGGTCGGCGGCGGCCAGATCCCATTCGCTCTTCGGCGACAGGGCCACGGCCGCGTCGAAGGCCGCCGGACGCCACCAGGCACATGCGATAGGCGATCGAGTTTCGGCTCTCGATCCGCATCTCCGGCCAGGGCTCGCGCCAGGCGGGGTGGGCGAACATCTTGGCGTCGCCCAGCATGGCGGCGCCGAACAGCCGGTCGGTGGCGCTGGGCGCGATCGGCGCGCCGTTGAGGGTGGCCGGTCCCTCCAGGGTGGCGGCGTAGGTTTCGGAAAGGGCGGGCGCGTGGACGACCCCGGCGATCGGCTGGCCATTCTCGACCACGGCGATCGACACCGCGAACCACGGCTTGCTCTTCATGAAGGCCACGGTGCCGTCGATGGGGTCGACGACGAACTGCCGTCGGGTCGACAGGCGCGCCGGATCGTCGGCGGTCTCCTCCGACAGCCAGCCATAGTCGGGCCGCGCGGCCCTCAGCTGGGTCTTCAGCAAGGTGTCGACGGCGAGGTCGGCGTCGGTGACGGGAGAGCCGCCGGCCTTGGACCAGATCTTCAGGCCGCTCTCGCGCGCCGAGAGCGCCAGCTCGCCCGCCTCCTTGGCGGCCTTGAGGATCAGGTCCAGGTCGGTCATTTGCCCGCGATGGCCAGGCCGTCGACCAGCAGGGAGGGGCTGTTGCTGGCGCCTCGCAGCTCCAGGTCCGAGCCGGGGACGAGGCGGGCGTAGATGTCGATGAGGTTGCCGGCCACGGTGATCTCGGTGACCGGCCCGGTGCTCTCTCCGTTCTCGAACCAGTAGCCCGAGCAACCCACGGACCAGTCGCCGGTATTGGCGTTCAGCGAGGGGCCGAACATCGAGGTGACGACGAGGCCGTCGCCGGCGTCCTTCATCAGGCCCTGGAGGTCCTTCTCGCCGGGCTGGAGCGTCAGGTTGTGGGTCGAGACGCCGGAGGGGCCGGCCAGGCCCCGCGAGGCGTGACCGGTGGTGACAAGGCCCAGCTGCTTGGCCGAGGCGGTGTTCAGCAGCCAGGTGGTCAGGACGCCGTCGTCGATCAGGGCGCGGGCCTGCGTCGCCACGCCCTCGTCGTCGAACGGCGCCGAGCCCAGGCCGCGTACGCGGTGCGGGTCTTCCAGCAGATGGACACCGCGCGCGAAGATCGGCTGGCCCAGCTTGTCTTTCAGGAACGAGGTGCCACGGGCGATCGACGGACCCGAGATCGCGCCCAGCAGCGGGCCGATCAGGCTCATGGCCAGTCGGTTCTCGAAGATCACCGGAGCGGTGGTCGAGGCGATCTTGCGCGGATTGAGCCGCATCACCGCCTGGCGACCGGCCTCCATGCCGATGTCGCCGGCGGCGGGCAGGTCGCCGAAGTGGCGGGTCGAACGGCCTTCGCCGCCGCGCTCCATGCCCGCGCCCTCGCCGGCGATGGCCGAGGCCGAGACCGAGTGGCCGGTGGCCGCGTGGCTGGCGACCGAAGCCGTCGCTGGTCGCCAGGGCCCAGCGCGACGACGACCAGGCGGCCGAGCCGCCGTCGGAATTGGTCACGCCCTTGACCGCGCGGGCGGCGTCCTCGGCCATGCGGGCCTGGGTCTCAAGGGCCTCGGCCGAGGGCTCGTAGGGATCGATCAGGTCGAGTTCGGGATAGGGCGCGCGGGCCAGGCGATCCTGGGGCGGCAGGCTGGCGTAGGGATCTTCCGGCGCCAGACGGGCCATGGCCACGGCGCGCTCGATCAGCTTGCCGCGGGCCTCGGCCGAGATGTCGGAGCCGGAAACCGTGGCGCTGCGCTGGCCGATGAAGACGCGCAGGCCCAGGTCGCGGGCCTCCTCGCGCTCGACCTCTTCCAGTTCGCCCAGGCGGACGCTGACGGAGAGCGACTGACGCTCGGCGAAGACAGCCTCGGCCGCGTCGGCCCCGGCCTTGCGCGCGGCGGCGACCACGTCATGCAGCAGGTTTTCGTCCATGGGGTCTTATGGACGAGGTGTCCTCCCCCGTGCAACGGGGGAGGAGAATTTGCCTCAGCCGATCGCCGACAGCAGAAGGGCCACGCCGGCGAAGATGTAGGCCAGCCAGGTCGCGACCATGCCGGCGGCGCGCGGGATCGAAGCGCCGCCGCTGTTCGACAGGCCAATGGCGTGCGCCACCCGGCCGACGAACAGCACCAGGCCCACGACATGGATCGCCAGCGGCGAGGCGCCGGCCACGGCCAGGACGGCGAGGGCGGCGACGCCCGTCGGGACATATTCGGTCGCGTTGCCGAAGGCGCGGATGGCGCGCGCCAGCTCGGGGATGCCCTCGTCGCCCAGCGCCACCTTATGCTTCTGGCGCAGCCGCACGACAAGCATCGACAGGATCAGCAGCAGAAAGAGGTGCAGACCAGCCCACAAGGCCGCCGCATGGCCGGATACGATCGTGTCCATTATTCGAAACCCTATGACGCCGCCCGCCCCCGAGCGATCGGCCATATGAGACCTTCCGCCCGGGAACGGCAACCCGCTGCTATTTGGCGATCTCGCGCGCGATCGGGTACAGCAGGTGGTGGTCGTCGTAGAAGGGCGTGCGCTTGTAGAACCAGGCCAGGCGCGCGTCCGGATCGGCGGCGAACTTGGGCTCGGCCGCCAGCTTGGCCTCGAACTCGGCCTTCAGCTTCGGGTCGGCGGCCAGCATCTTCTCGGCCAGCGGGGCGATGGCGTAGGGCTCGATATATTCGACGCGGCTCAGCACCTCGGGGACCATGCCCCAGGCGAAGAAGCTCTCGCTGGATTGCGGCTCCAGCAGCAGCACGACCAGGTCGCCCAGCGGCTGGTCGGTCGGCACGCGGACCGAGCCTTTCGGGAAGACCCAGTCGCGGGTCTCGGTCGAGACCCTGTCGACGCTGATCTGGACGTGACCCTCGTTGGCGCGCGGGGCGATCTTGGGATCGACCAGGCGGATCATCTCGACCTTGACGGTCTTGTCGGCCGGCAGGGTCTCCAGCGCCACGCCGTGCAGCTTCAGGCGCTCGATGAGGTCGACGCGGTAGCTCGGCACGTAGTAGGCGACCGGACGCCTCAGGGTCAGCGAGGGCTTTGAGCCATAGAACGGGACGTTCCAGATCTCGGGATCGGGCTCGCCCAGCCAGCGCACTTCCTTCCGGCCCGAGGCGGGGCTGTCGTAGTACTCGTACCTGATGCCCTTGAAGGCGCGCATATAGGCGGGCTTGTCGTCGGCGACGAAATTGGTCGGGATCTCGGTCGGCCGCAGGGCGCTGTCGGCGGCGATGGCGGCGCGCAGATCGCCGCCCTTCTCGGCCAGCAGCCTCATGGCGGTCTCGATGAACACATAGGTCCCGAGCACGCGCTGGGCGTGGGGCTTCAAGCTGTGGTTCTCGATCAGGATGGTCGGGACGTGGGCCGCCGCGCCCCAGCCGTTCGAGAACCGTTCGCCCAGGCCTCCGTCCGAGAAGCCCTTCTTCGGATCGTGCTCGTCGATCCCGAACACCAGCTCGCCGGGAATGTGGCCCTCGGCCTCCAGGCTCTTGTTCATGACGGGCTTAAGCACCCCGTCCAGCCACTTGGCGATGGCGGGCGAGCGGTTCCAGACGCCGTTCTCGCCGTTGAAGCCGTAGGTGACGTCGTACTGGTAGTCCATGCCGTCGGTCACGTGGACGTCGACATAGAGATCGGCCTTGTACTTGGCCTGCAGGCGCTTGAGCGCCTGCATCTCCGGCTGGTCCAGCTTCATGAAGTCGCGGTTCAGGTTCTGGTTGGTCGCGGTGTTGCGCCAGCCCTGGATGCGCGGCCCCCGCTGGTTGGGACGGGAGTAGGGTCCCGAACGTTCGTGGCCGTCGACCGACAGGATCGGGATCAGGACCAGGTTGACCTTGTCCAGCAGCCCGTCCTTGCCGTGGAACGCCATGTCCCGCAGCAGCATCATGCCGGCGTCCTTGCCGTCGATCTCGCCGGGATGGATGCCCGCCTGGACCAGCAGCAGCGGCTTCTTGGGATCCAGCTTGTCGCCGTCCTTGCTGGCGATGACGGCGAAGATTTCGCGGCCTTGGGGGAGAACTCCGAAGTCCTCGACGCGGATCAGCTTTGACGCCTTGTCCAGCCGATCGAACCAGGCGCGCGTGTCGGCGTAGGTCGGCGAGAAGTCGTGCTCGGCGTCGGCCTCGAAGGGCGTCACCCACGGATCGGCCTTGTCGCGGATCAGCGCCTGGCTGGCGACCCTGCCAGTGCGGGGCCGGCGGCAGGAAGGCTTCATCCCAGGGCGACCTTGCCGGCGGGCGTTTGCGACATGGCGGGGGCTCCAAAAGACAGAACGGCGGAGGCGATCAGCAACAGGCGGCGCATGGGCGCTGTCGTCGCGCCTCCGGAGGAGGAAAACAAGGGGCTAGCCGCCGATCAGCGACCAGCCGCCTCGGTCGACCATCATCGCGGCCGAGCGATAGATGTGCCAGCTCTGGTACAGCAGGAGGATGGCCAGGGCGGCCGTCACGAACCGGCGCGAGCGGACCACGCCGGCGAGGGCGGTCAGGATCAGGAACAGCGGCGTGCCGATCCAGAACGCGAAGCCCAGCTTCAGGCGGGCCGCCTCGCCGTTCAGGTTGATCAGGAACACGAAGAACATCGCCACCATCAGGTTGGCGGCCATCACGCTGAGCAACACCAGGCGGCGGCTGGACCAGAAATGGTCGTCGAGGCTGTCGCCCTCCTTGTAGTCGCGCGGGAACACCTGGGTGGCGGCGACGTAGAAGATGCTGGCGACGACCAGTCCCAGGATGAGCAGGGCGTAGCTGTAGGGTCGCCGGGCGGAAGATCACCCAGGCCTGGTTCCAGAAGCTGGCGATATCGATGGCCACGAACAGCGCCAGCATCGGCGTCAGCACGCCGAACCGCACCGCGCGCCGCTCGTGCAGCAAGCGCGCGAAGCCGCCGACCAGCTCGGCCACGGAGAAGCCCAGCAGCAGGCCGTAGAAGCTGAAGAAGAACTCGAATGCGTCCACGAAAGCCCCCGCTTCCCCGCGTCAGATCATTTCCAGATCGGCGTCCCGGCACCGGGCAGACCCAGGCGCGCCCATTTCTCGCTGACGGCGTCGACCACGGCCTGGTCCATGCGGATCTCCTCGCCCCACTCGCGCTTGGTCTCGGGCGGCCACTTGTCGGTGGCGTCGAGGCCGATCTTCGAGCCGAGGCCGCTCTCGGGGCTGGCGAAGTCGAGATAGTCGATCGGGGTGTGCTCGATCACCGTGATGTCCCGCGCCGGGTCCATCTTGGTGCTGATCGCCCACATCACGTCTTTCCAGTCGCGGGCGTTGATGTCGTGGTCCACGACGATCACCCACTTGGTGTACATGAACTGGCGCAGATAGCTCCAGACGCCCAGCATCACGCGCTTGGCGTGGCCGGGATAGGCCTTCTTCATCGAGACCACGGCGATACGGTAGCTGCAGCCCTCGGGCGGCAGCCAGAAGTCGACGATCTCGGGAAACTGCTGGCGGATCAGCGGGATGAAAACCTCGTTCAGCGCCTCGCCTAGCACGCTGGGCTCGTCCGGCGGCCGGCCCGTGAAGGTCGTCAGGTAGATCGGGTCCTTCCGCATGGTGATCGCCGTCACCTGGAAGACTGGGAACTTCTCGACGCTGTTGTAGTAGCCGGTGTGGTCGCCGTAGGGGCCTTCGTCGGCGAACTCGTCCAGCAGGACGTGGCCCTCGATCACGATCTCGGCGTGGGCCGGGACCATCAGCGGTACGGTCTTGGCCGGGACGAGGTCGACCTTGGCGCCGCGCAGCAGTCCGGCGAACTGGTATTCCGACAGGGTGTCGGGCACCGGCGTCACGGCCGCCAGGATGGTGCCGGGATCCGCGCCCAGCACGGCGCAGGCGGGCAGGGGATCCTTGTTCCCCGCCTTCTTGTGGCGGGCGTAGTGCTGGGCCCCGCCGCGATGGGCCAGCCAGCGCATGATGCACTTGTCCTTGCCCAGCACCTGCATGCGGTAGATGCCGAGATTGAAGTCGTCCTCGCGGTCCTTGCCGGGGCCCTTGGTCACGACCAGCGGCCAGGTGATCAGCGGCGCCGGCTCGCCCGGCCAGCACGTCTGGACCGGCAGCTTGGTGAGGTCGATCTGGTCGCCGGTCAGGACGACCTCCTGCACGGGCGCCTTCTTCACCGTCCCGGGGCGCATGCTCATGACCGTCTTGGCCAGGGGCAGCATGTCGAGCGCGTCCTTGATACCCTTGGGCGGCTGGGGCTGGCGCAGGAAGGCCAGCAGCTCGCCGACCTCGCGCAGTTCACCGGCCGTCTCGCGCGGCTCGCCGCCGAGCGTTACCCCCATGGCCACGCGCTTGACCGTGCCGAACAGGTTGGCCAGGGCCGGCATTTCCGAGCGCGAACCGTCGGGCAGCAGGACATTCTCGAACAGCACCGCCGGACCGCCGGTCGCCAGCAGGCGCGTCTGGATCTCGGTCATTTCAAGGACGCTTGAAACGGGTTCCAGAACGCGGACCAGTTCGCCCTTGGCCTCCAGGACGTCGATGAATTCGCGGAGGGATCGGTAGGCCATGGGGATGCTCGTAACTGGAAACGTCTAGTTGGCTACGGCCAGGTCGTCGGCGTGGATCATCGGGCCCTCGGTGAAACCGAGCTCGGCCTCGATGGCGTCCGAGCGCAGGCCAGCGATGCGCTGGGCGTCGGCGCTGTCGTAGCGGACGATGCCGCGCGCGACCTCGCGGCCGGTCTCGTCGCGGACGCGGACCGCGTCGCCCTTGTCGAACGGGCCCTCGATGGCGCGGACGCCGGCCGACAGCAGGCTCTTGCCCGCCTCCAGCGCCTTGGCGGCGCCGGCGTCGACCGTGACCCAGCCCTGCGGCGACCAGCGAGCCGGCGATCCAGGCCTTGTAGGCGGCGGCGGGGCTGGCGACCGGCCTCGATCAGCGTCGCCTTCTCGCCCTTGGCGATGGCCGCCAGCGGGCGCGGGCGCGAGCCCAGGGTGATTAGGGTTGCGCAGCCGGCGGCGCGGGCGATGCGGGCGGCGGCGATCTTGGTGGCCATGCCGCCGGTGCCGACCCCGGCGGCGGCGTTGGCGCCCTCGGCCATGCCGGCGATCTCGGCGGTGATCTCCGAGACCAGCGAGATGTGCTCGGCCTTCGGG